>QFEI01000434.1:0-14467 GCA_003316145.1 Neoboletus magnificus | reverse complement strand
CAAATTCGTGCGGCCATATGTTTTCCTCTTCGGGTGTGCGTGTTGGTGCTTCTAGTACCGCAGGACTCACCCAAGGAAGTGAAAGTGAGGAACATGTCCCAGAAAGTGATTTCGTGATAGATACTGCTTCCTTTTCCTGGTTCTCAAAGCATATGCAGACGCAAGTGGTGAGACCCAGTGTGAACGAAGGTGGAGCAATTTGCTATGGTAGTGTTGCAAGGATAATGTAAAAATTTTATCTGTACCATGTCAGTTTCACTACGTGGATAGAGAAGACAGGAGACTGACTCCCAGGGGTTCGCAAGGCAAGCTCCACAGCCGCAAGTTCAGTACCGTACCAGCAGCAGAGGTTATCGGACTCCATGCCCAGGTGACGACGTTCTTCTATGCACCGATCTCACTTGAGTAAGCCGCGGATCCTCTGGCAAATGTTTTGGTCTTCGAGCCAAAGAGGTACCTGATCCTCCGCCAGCTTGATCCATACATCTTCCATCAATGACTGGTCGGCACGCAGCTCGGCGAGTTTGGTGGGGAGAGGGCGGGGCAGAGGAATTAGCCACGAAGGATCGTACAGCGCCTGGAGTTCACTACAGTATGTGTTGAACTTGCGGATGGCACTCATCAGGGCTGGTTGGCGTTTGGCGATTGCTTTTCGAGTCTGCTGATGGAGCTTCGTTCCTAATGAAGCCATCAGTGTGGTAGTAGTGAAAGAAGTCAGTGCCTACCAAGCGGCCTTTGGCCGCCTCCAATAGCCTGATCCAATTTATCCCACTCGAAGAAGGAACCAATTGCATGCTTTCGAATGTTAATCTTGAGATCGCATGCCAAAAGGAGAATTTGAACAAACTTGAACGGTATCCCTTCTAATTCAGGGAATATATCCTGGACGTTCAGGGAAGCGTACAGGGACTCCACCTTGTTCATCAGCCGTGTGTGCGTGCGTTCCAATCCACTGAGGATGTCTAATGTGTCAGTCATGCTGGGTACATTTTTAACGGCCTCTCTGGCAACCTGTATGGCACGTTCGGTGGCAGAGAGGTCAGCCTGCAGTGTAACGACCGCATCAAGCTCCTTCTTCAAATGGTTGGGAGTATCTGGCATGTTATAAGTTGCACGTTAGGTACTAAACACAGTGTTCCTTCGCAGAATATCACATACGGGATCGAATCAACAGTTGCGCCTGCTTTTGGTCAGACCATTGCTTTTCGAGCTCTTGAGGGCTGTATCAGCTTTCTTCAATCTGTTTGCATGCCATGTCCTCGTGTCCTCGGAGATTACGCCGGAGGCGCCGATTGATCCAGTCACCAAGATCATCGCACATCTCTCTACCAATTGCAGCTGCCTGATGGTCAATTAACCAGATTCGGCGGTGGCGCTAGCAATGGGCTACATGTCAGCAGAATCCATTTTTGGTATTATTAGCATACCGACGATGAGCGCTCAATGGTGATCAATTTGATCAACCTAGACCAGAGATGCTCTGTACCTTCACCGTCCGAAAGTCCAAGGCCAACTGCCATGCGTGGGTTAAACACAAGCTGGCAGGCCCACTCGTGACCATAGGCATGCATAACTGAGGTCACGAAACGAATCCTTTTGAGGATTGAAGGGTCAAGAATCTCATACTAGCACGCAGTCAGACAAAATTGTAGAAACAGGGGAGACATACCTTGGATAAGGTTCTGTGGAGGACACAGCCAATATCATACAGGATAACTATGGTGGCTTCGGGTGGCAGCAGTGACATCAAGTGGGAGATCAGGGCAATCGTGTACTTCTGTTGTTCTCCTGGTGAGTCAATGTTGGCAAAGAAGAGGAGGATGTCATGGCAACAGATCAGCGCCATAAGTCCGGTGTCATCATAGCAGTCAATATCAGCCTTGCGCTTGTTGCCATCCGCAGCTTTGTAGAATGCTTCGCATGCATCAATCGCCTCATCGGGGACATCTCTGCAGTACATTCTAACAGGCTTCTTATGCTGCTTTCGGATGTGTTCACCCATAGAGTCAACTTCACCCTTGGAAAGGAAATATATGGGGTTGTAAAAAGCAGGACAATCACCAGATGAGCGGTGATGGCAATGGTGAAAGTTGCCATCAGTAGACACGTGGAAGTCGCCTCCTTCTGATAGTGGCCATCCAAATGTGGTGCCCCCAAAGCATGCGGGACATCGCTGGATGAGGAGAGGTGAACATATACCCGGAGATAGAACAGATGGGGCATGTGGACGGGGAGAGGTGAGTGTTATTGATGCGATGGTATCGTTGGGTGTAGTAGAGGGTGCAGGTTTTGAGGCACTTATCTTGTTGCGGGAGGATTGAAGAGCGCTATTGATTTGCTTCTCGACTTCGACCTGAAGAATGTCATACCATTGCACTGCTGAAGCAAGGCTGCGACAGAAAGAATCCTGAATCTTTTCACCCTGTGAGAATATAATTATCAAGTAGCACGTGGATCCTAGCAGACGCACCGCTCTGTTGATGACATAGAAACCTCGTTGGACATAATGGGTGTGAAGGGCGGCAGCCAGTGCATTAATGGCATCACAAGATCGTTCAAAGAGGGCTTGGTAAAACCCAAGTAGTTCAACAGACACCGCCACGCGAGGCTGAGAAGGAGATGATGGAAAGAAACCGTGATGAATAAGAACTTGAGGTTGTGTCGCACAGTCACAGCTTATGACATTGACTGATGTAAAGTCTCTTGAGTGTCAGATAGGATATCTGTAATACATTATCCAAGAACTTATGATCGAAAAACAAACAAAGAAGTCTAGAAATCTTTTGCGTACATTTGGCATGAGTACAAAGCAACAGCGTCTGAGGAATATCTTCAAGCCATTTCCCAAGAGTGCATGCGTGATAATGGAGATATGGCGTAACGAGGCCTGGAAGAACACTCTTCCAGCATGTATAGACATGCTCGCTCGATGCATCGGGTTGGATTCGCCATTTCTTTGTGGGCAGTTCGGCAGGTTGGGGCTCATCTCCATTGATATCAGCAGTGAAATTGATCACTTTGGAGTCATCCAGGGGAACCTGGAAAAACACATCGTCCTCATATTCAGCGGTGGCAGTCGTGATGTCGTGATCAGGAAGGTCATTGAGGGGTATGGCTTCTCGGTCAGTTTGCTTATTTTCGAGGAGATCTCTCAGCTGAGTGATGTATCGTTCATGTTGCTCACACTGGCTGGGGATCGAGATGACAGTCTGTGTCTTTCACTTGTCTCGGGGGCGCTTTGGACTGGAAAAGTGCTGACCAAGTCCAGATGTTGACGGCTGTGACCTGCATGTAATGACGCGCAACAACATAGAGCAGAGAATTGGAAAGAGGAAGGGTTATCAGCAAGAGACATTGATGCTGAAATCAGGGGAGGTTCAGAAGCACCCATAAGGTGAGGTTATCGAAGAGGGCCCCCTAAGAGTCTGGGAGGATACAAGGATGGCCGTGAGGTTTCACAGCGGTTGGAATGGCGCTTGCGAGGAGTTCCGCCAATGTGCGCAGGATGTTCATGGTGGTCCGGGAGCTACTGGAGGGTGGATCTATTTTTAGAATGTCACTCTTGGGGGCCTAAGGGGTACATTCCGCTCAACATAAAAGACAGGCCCAATAGGCCTCTACTGGTACCGAGATTGTGGTGCCCTAGGTGTGAAAAGGAAGATGTGCACAGCACAGAGATTATTGTGGGAATAATATATCTATATAAGGAAATATTTAGATACAAGTGTGCATCAGTCTCTAAGGGCGTTGCCTTAGTGTTTAAAGTCAGAGGACGTGAGTCTTGATTGTTCAAAGGTGAAAGATAAGATTAGATGGTCAGTTACATGACCAGATAAGATAAGATAAGAAAGAAGAAGAAAACAACCAAGTCTGAAAGATCTTGTGATGGTAACTGGACTATAACACTGTGATTGGAGTTTGAAAGAGTAGCAATGACCAAATATTACACTGTGTTACGCTCAGGCTGTGGTTAGGCAGCAAGCATAGACTTTCAATAGATGAGGGATGGGCTTAACGAGTGGGGTCGAGGGTTCTTGGGTCGAACGTCAACAAAGAGGGATTCCTCTTGGTATGACGGACAAGGACGGTCGTCAAGGGGGTTCCTTAGACGATGGAGACGAAGGATCACGAAGGAAAGAAGTCCCAAAGCGATGAGTCAAGGGTCAGGAGTAGGGAGAGGCTGTCGAACAACGCTCAGGCCTTTCGAGGTTTGGAGACGAGAGAAGGGGTTTTGTATACAGGAGGGAAAGTAAGATCTAGCTTATAGTACATGGTATCGACGTCGAGTTTAAGTACTACTCGAGGCACTTTAGGGCAGACGTGAGTACAGGGAGATAAATGAAGTGGAAATGAAGACTAGGTAGTATGGAGGATGTAAGCTCGATTACAAAGTAAGTGGGAAGTGCGAGAGGAGCGGATGATGATGGGAGTGGGGTGAGTAATCGAGCGAAAAGAAAGATAAGTCCGGAATGATAAAGAAAAAGAAGAGGAGTGAGATAAAACGTAACACACTGAAAGAAAATAAATAACATTAAATTCATGTGCTGTAGTGGTGAACTTACCAATTCCACCAAAGCAAGAGTTTGTCAATTTCTCTGGCCCTTGCTTGTGACCTTAGGAATTCAAACCAATCAACTATGTTATGATAGAAGATTTTATAGCTGAAGTTATTATCCTTGAGACTCCAAGAGATGTGGCTTGACAATGTGAAACAAAGCTGTAGCTCAACTGTTAGCTTTCATTGACACAACATGTAACTGGATTTCATACCTGGGTGGCAATATATGTGATTGCATGTGGCTGAACTGACCACATCTTTAAAAGACCCACAATATTGCAGTGAGTATGAACATCTCATGAAATTTTGTGAGCTCTGCTTAAGTGTGGCTGATCATTCACATTCTTTGCACTAAGTTATGAGTCCTTGTGAGCAGAACTGTTATGGTTGCATTCTATACTAACCTAACAAGGCTCAGTTACTACTGAACCTAAGTGTTACACTTGGTCTGGATGAGATTGAGCATAGACTTAGTAAAATGAGGTGGCAAGGTGACTAAGTGGTGAAAAGACAAGGGCAGGGCTTATGGGCCTGTATCTGCACACTGTGTAAGGATTCAAGAGTAAGAATCTGGATGTGGCAGAAAATGACAAGGAGACCAGACAGGTGTTTGGGTTAAGGGTTTGAGGTAACCGGATTGAAGTCTAGGTCAAGGGTTTGAAGGAAGTCTGGATATGGTGGACTTGTTATGAGGGGACTGGATGACAGTCCAGATTGAGGATTTCAAGGAGCATCCACTCAGAAGTAGGACAATGACTTTAAAAGTTCCCAGGATTTGGAGTAATGAGGTATATTGGCTAAGATCTAAGTAGGTCAAAGCTAAGGACATGGGGTGTGCTACATTGGGTTTATATTCAGTGTAAAGGAACCAAAACAGGAAGAGTGGAACTGGGGCAGAGGGCAAGAATACAGGATGATCAAGGGACAATGTCATAGAGACATTGGGGTGAAGGGTTACATAATCTAGGTCATGCATAGATGTGAAAGATACTAAACAGGATTCTGACAGTTTGGTAAGAGGGTCCAGTCAAATAGAAGTGTGATCTGAGTGATCACAGTGACAAGGTGAAGAGGAGAAACATGTGACAAGTGGAAAAAAGGAACATGCAAAGGAAAAAGAAAAGAATCATAACACCATCACAAGTTTCAGCAAAATTTAATTATTTCCTTTTTCTTTCTTATTTTATCTTATCTGATCATGTGACATCCTATTGATCATCTAATCTCTCATCTTATTTATCTTCAGCAGTCAAGACACATGTCCTCTGACTTTAAACACTAAGGCTATATTCTTAAAAACTCGTTACCCATTGGTGCCTTAGTTAATCCTTTTATAGTTATATTCTTTTCCACATTTTGTCTCCATGCTGTACACAACTTCCTTTTCATTTTCATCCTGTGCAAGGCTATGCCTTACAGCTCTTTTTAATCTCCATTTCCTTTTCCATTACATCACAGCTTTGAAGGCTATGCTTAATATCTGTTTATGATACTCTCACAAAGGTAACCCCTGGCCATTAGGGCATAGGGCACAACTATATATGAATATGTATCTGTAAATCAGGCACAAACATATACAAACCCTAGAATAGTATATAAACTCCAAGGGTTAGACAGATGATCTCTAGTTTAGTTCTCTTGGATATTTCTCTTAAGTTCCACTCTTGAGCACTTGAGGTGTTCTCTTCTACCAGCTTCCTTCTAGTTGTCAGGTGATTGCTTAGAGTTCTCTTTGAGTTCTTTGGGTGTTTCACACAATGGTGGTCTACAACAAGACTGTTGAAAGAAAACTTTGGTTGACATCTTAGTATTTACATAAGAGCAGAATCTGGATGGGAATGGATGGAAGCCCACAGTATCAGGACTTTTTCACTGGTTGCTTGCTGGTATCATTCACACTGTCTTCGCTGAAATGGCCGCAAAGTGGTTCCATTTAGCTCCATTCAGACATATCTGGAAATCACCTATTACAGGTCAAGAACAGCATCTTTATGATGGATTGTACACTTCAGACACATGGTTACATGCACATGACAAGTTGCAGAAGCAGAGATGGAATGATGAGTGCAACCTAGAATATATGATTGCTGGGCCCATGTTCTGGTCAGATGCAACACACCTTGCTCAGTTTGGCAATGCATTCGCTTGGCCAGTCTACTTATTCTTTGGGAATCAGTTGAAGTATGCCTGAGCATCACCTAATTCAGGGCCATGTCACCCTGTTGCATTCATTCCAACCATAAGCCTTATTCACTTATCCATCTCACTGTGCTGGTGATGTTCACTCTACAATTAGCTTCCAGAAAGCATAGTTCAATTCATATCTGGGATTGTAAATAAAAGAAACATCAATGATGCTTTGATGCACTGCAAACAAGAACTCTTTCATGCTGCCTAGAAAATTATGTTGGATGATGAATTTATTGAGGCTTACCAAAATGGAATCATCATAAAATGCTATGATGGCAGTTATTGACAAGTGTTTCCTCACATTTTCACATACTTCACAGATTACCCTGAGAAGTATAAGTCTAGTTCCAAGCTAGTTTTTGTGCCTATTGTTTTAAGCCAGGCCATTCTAGGGTATTACTTGCTGCAATTCAGGATAGGGGAAACTGCCCTTATCCATGCTGTCTTGCTTCCAAGACACACTTTTACTGCCTCAAACAGTTGTAGGATATATCACACATATCTCAGATGTGTACCTATATGTGGGATAAGATCTTAGTAGCACATACTGCAATCTACAAGTTCAGCTCACCAATCAAGGGCACAGTGCCTGAGGCACACCTGAAAGCCATGTCATTAGTGCCTATATTTGTAAATATTGCTTTTTTTTCTGCCATGCTACTAATTATTTTGACCATTGTGAAATATTAATAGAACACAATTGCTGATGCCCTTGATTCCCTTGGATGCAACATCTATTGTCTACTTGTTGTTGATCTACTGTATGAATTTGAACTAGAAGTTTTCAAGTCAGTTTTCCAGCATCTCTTAAGACTACTCTATGCTATCAACCCTAGCATAGTTTCAACCCTTAATGACTAGTGGGTTTATTTTGCCATATGTCCAGTATTCTTGCATACTAGTAACATGGTCACCCACCTTTAAGATTTCATCAAATACCACTATTCAGGAGGAATGCAATTCAACAATTTCCTTCTAATGTCTCAGAAGCCTGACAATGTATAGCCTGACACTTTGAAGATACTCTGCAGGTGCAGTTTGTGATTTACTTGCCAATATAACATTGACTGACTAGAACATGTTTCTGTAGTATGCTATACCTGCATTTGAGTCATTGTTCCCACCTGAGCATGATAATGTTATATGGACACTCTTCTTTTGACTTGCCCACTGGCATGCACTTGCCAAACTGCCACTCCACACTGATGATTTACTCAGGTTTCTTGATGATGTCACATGATTGCTCAGCTGGCAACTAAGAAAGTTCCAAGACTTCACATGCATGGCCTTCCATATAAAGGAGTCACTCTCTAAGATTACAGCATGCTGGCAATGTAGGAATGGGAAATTAGGTAGCCCTGGTTCCATATCATATGGTGTCTCCAAGTCCAGTGCCCATTCTAAGTCATTTAATCTTGCTATATATAAGTTACACACTCTAGGTGACTATACGTCTACTATCTGTTTATTTGGAACAACAGACTCTTATACAACTCAAATGATAAGTAATATGAAATTTACTGTCCCTTTTGACTAATACAACATCCAATTCCAGGGAGAGCTTGCCCATCATCTTGTCAAAAAGTTCTATCAGTGTACAAACAAGCAGGAGCCTGGTGGACAGATTGCAAAGCAAGAGAAACAACACTGAAACAACCCAAAGATCCGAGTAGGACTCTAGGCGGACACGTAGAGGCAAAAGACCAATGTGATGGAGTGGGGTGTATGTACTGTGATAAGACTAGTGCGCCAAGCCTCTACTGTAGGAATGTGGTAGCTCTCTACTGGCAAGCATTAGGCACTGTGGCCTAATGCAGCATTAGAGGTCAACCCTAATGGTTCTCTCTGAGGAGAATGGACTTTTACAGGGGAGGATTAGGCACCAGGCCTAATGGGAGTACTCAGAAGGGGGCAGCCTTCTGGTAGAGTATCCCTCTGCTAAGGTGGATCCATGGGGAAACTCCGAGGAGAACTAGACTGGGGATCCAGTGCTAGAATTCTCAGTCTTATATAGACTTTCTACGATATGTACATGTTGGGGCAGGATCGGAGATATGTATCCACAATGAGTTAAGCCCTGTGCTCTAAGGGTCATGGGTTGCCATAGAATATCCAATAGATAAGATATTGTCCAATGGCAATAAAGGATCGTAGGTGCATCAGTCAGCAAATGAAATGGATGATTGAGCAAAGGGGAATTGTCCAATGGCAGAAAGATACATCAGTAAGCATGTCAAGAGCATGACTGAGCAATCGTGGATGGGCCAATGGCGATAAAGTAGCACATAGCCTCCAGGGCTGTGTGGAATGGAAGAGAAGCTATGAGTTACAAAGAAGAGTGACATCATAGATAAGGAGTCAGTATGACTCAGTATGACTCATCTGTGATATAAATAGGTTGTGATGTCATAGTGACATCATAGGTGTACAGCCATTGAGGCTGTGCAAAAGTCTAGAACGGTCACATGATGTGAATATCTAAATGAACGTGGAAAGGTCACGTGATGTGGGAGTCATGTGATGCAAAAAAGAAATGGTTGTGTTTTGAACAAGACCTTGTTACGGGGTCAGACCATAACAAAAACACCCAAGTTCAGTGCCAACTCAACACATATCACAAATCAGATGACCACAAAGACTTACAAAATGATGTGGCTCAAGGTCTGATCCCACCTGAGCTTTATTATTGATTGTCAAATGCACCAGCCAACATTTTCAACCTTGCTGAATTCCTTCCAAGTTCCCCAGATGATCCCACTCTCCAAATCAGCTTTACTATCATGGTACTAGAATCTGTGAAGCCAGCTCATATTGTTTGTCATCACAGAACTTTATTCCCAGACTCAAGGATCATCTTTTATCATGATTAATGAACCCCAAATATGATGGTGATGAGCACATATTTTTCAGTGAAGGTTGGAACTCCATACAATTTGTTAATAACCTTAACAATATCCTCCAGCCAAAATATTTTCAGATCAATTACATGATATATGATATGTGCCATGATCAAGACACATTGCATCCTGGACAAGGCTCGGCTGTAATGCTACTTTCATAGGAGGATAATCCAAACTCTCATTCATTCTGATATGTGCAAGTTTTGGGTGCATTTCTCATTACAATCAACTATGCAGGTACTGAACAAAGAATGGAATTCATATGGGTTTGTTGGTTTGAAGTCAAACCCAGTTATTATTGGGAATTTAAGAATGTTTGTCTTTCTAAGATCAGCTTCATTCTTCCAGACTCAGGTGTTGCATTTGGATTTCTCAATCCATTCCTCACTCTTTGTGCCTGTCATTTGATCCCAGCATTTGCTGATGGTTGCATCAACTCCTTGTTTTATTATGGTCCATCAGTTGCTCAGAAAAACAACAATATTGATGATTGGGCAGCTTACTATGTTAACATGTGAGATATTTACAAGATATTTCAACACTTCTAATATTGTTCTAGTTTTGCCAATCGTAACATGTTTATTTGATATACAAATCTAGATGTAGGGTACTGTTATGTTTTCTCTCTTCCTCTTTCTTCTTGGTACACTTTAACAGACTTACTTTCCTTTATGCTGATTACTCATCCCATCCCTGTCATCACCTGCTCCCCTTGTATCTTTTGATTTGCTTCATAATCAGCTTTACATCCCCCACATAGCTTCGTTTCATTTCCGCTTCATTTTCCTATGTTTGTCCACACCTACCCTAAAGTACTTCGAGTCTTATTTAAACTCAACATCGATACCATGTACTACAAGCTAGATCTTACCTTCCTACCTGTATACAATCGCTCTTCCTTGACTTGGAACCTCGAGGGGATTCGACATCGTTTGATGTTTACCTCGCTCTTGACCTCCTTGACCTATCATCTTGGGACTCCTTTCCCTTGCAATCCCTCATCTCCATCATTCAAGAAATTCCCTTGATGACTGTCCTTGTCCGTTGCACCAAGAGGAGTCCCCCTTGCCAACACTCGACCCAGATCCCTTGACCCTAAGACGTTAAGCTTTCTCTCTGTCTATTGAAGGTCTATGTTTGTAGCCTAATCACGGACCAAGCGTAACAAAAGATCTAGCTTCTCCTTCAAGGCTACCATCGTTGTAGCTCCTCACCCACCTTGACCATCACATCCTCTGCATCCCCTCATCCCTGGGGCAACCCTTACCAAGGAATCCTACCACTAAAAAAACCCAAAACACCGAGAACCTGCACCTCCTTGCCCCCACCACCACCTTTATCTCCTCCTCCATCCCCCACACCTTTACCCTTACCCTTATCCTCACCCACTCCTTCACCCATGATCACCCCTGCCAAGGAACTCTGTCTTGACGTCCCTGAAACCTATGACAGAGATGCCAAAACCTTTAAGGTGTGGTTCGTCTTTGTCAAATTATACCTCATGAACAATAACTCCATCTATGACACTGACACCAAGAAGATCGCTTTTGCCTTGTCCTTTATGAAGAAAAGAACTACCCTAGGATAGGCAACCACATTTACCAATGAAGCCATCGACAACAGTACCTTTGGAACCTTCACCGATTTCACCACCAAGGTAACCAAGGCATTCCTGCCTAGCAACCAGAAAGGGAACGCCCTCCTCAAACTTCAGACCCTATCTTAGGACAAGGATGTCCTTCCCTACATTAACGCGTTCAAAGACGCCACCCAGCTTAGTGAGCTGATGGATGATGCAACCCTGATCCATTTCTTCGCCCAAGGGCTGAAGAAACCTTTGAAGAACTGCATCTTCTCCATGGACACAGTCCCCACCACCATAGACAAGTGGTACACCAAAGCAGAACAATTCCACTCCCAATGGAACCACTCCCAAATGATCTCCACCCGCAACCCTTCCTCCTCTTCCAAAACCCCTGCCCAATTCTCCCATACCCCGACACACACACCAAAAGACCTGAACGCCATGGACGTTGATGCCATCCAAATCCCCAAGTTGACTCTTGAGGAACAAAAACGCTGTTTCAACCTCAAACTCTGCTTCTGCTGCAAGAAACCCGGACATGGGTCATCCAACTGCCCCACCTTTCCCTCAAACCCCAGGCCCAAGGTTAGACAAGTAGCCGAAGAAATCCTGGAGCTGAAAGATATGGAAGATGACGAAGAAGAAGGTGTGGCAAGGATTGCCTTCTCCACTGAGGAGGATTTTTAGAATGGAGATGTCCTTTGATGCAACAATCTCCTAATGTAATGTGTGCCCCTGTAATAGTGTCCGCTACTTCCAAAGCTATGCAAATTCCTATACAATTGATCACCCCCTTGCACACGTTGAAAGCCGTTGAAACCCAAGCCCTTGTTGATAGTGGTGTGGACATCTCCTGCATCGATTGGCAGTTTGTCCGAAAACACTCCCTCCCTACCATGAAACTTGATGTACCAATCAAGGTATGAAATATTGACCAAACATCGAACAAAAACGGAGAAATCCATTTCACCTGCTCCCTCTACCTCGACATTGGAGGAATCATACAATCCCACCTCTTCCACATTATGTCATGCAGCTAAGAAAACATAATCCTCAGTGTACCTTGGCTCCGCAGCACCAACCCCACCATTGATTGGGCTCACCAAATCCTTGACATTCCTTCCTCCTGCGACCAATCCAAAGATTTATATGCCACCTACTCTCTTGACCAATAAAGACACAACTATCACTTCCAAAAACCCACTCCCTCTTGTCATGTCAATGTGGATTCCATCTATGATGCTCGACTTGTGGAGTACCTTGGACACTGCTCCCCTGACAACTATATATCTGCTGCCAGATACAATCGCCACATATTCTGAATCATACAAGGAGATGCAAAACATTTCCTTCAGAATACCCCTGCAGTCGCCAGGCTCACCACAGCAACCGAGTTAGCCATGGCTGCAGAACAAGCCAAACTGAAGACCACCCTCCCCAAAGAAAACAAAGACTTTGCCAATATCTTCATCAAGGAATCAGCAGACTACCTTCCCCCATCCTGACCTTATGATCACGAGATCAATCTTGATGACACCTTCACTCCAAAAATTGGAAAAATATATCCACTCTCCCCAGACAAGATCAAAGCCACTGAAGACTTCCTAGACGAAAACCTCGCCTCTGGGAAGATCCACCCATCCAACTTCCCACAAGCATCCCCCTTCTTCTTTGTGAAGAAAAAGGACGGCAAGCTCCACCCCTGTCAGAACTACCAGTACCTGAATGAATACACGATCCACGATGCCTGCCCCCTTCCCCTTGTCTCTAATCTCGTCAATAAGCTCAAAGAAGCTAATCTATTCACCAAGTTCAACATCTGATGGGGATATAACAATGTCCGCATCAAGGATGGCCACCAATGGAAGGCCGCCTTCATTACCCACAAGGGACTCTATGAACCAACAGTCATATTCTTCAGATTGAACCACTTCCCCTCCACATTCCAGCATTTCATAAATGACTCATTCAGGGACCTCATAACTGAGGGATGGCTCATCATCTACATGGACGACCTCCTCATCTTCTCCCCTGATGAGCAAACCCATACTGAGTGAACCCACCGAGTTCTCCAATGCATGCAGGAACTTGACCTCCATCTAAAACTTGAGAAGTGTTCCTTTGCCACCTTGGAAGTCGAATACCTTGGAATGATTGTGAAACCTGGGCAGCTTGCCATGGACCCAGTCAAACTCAATGGTATCAGAATGTGGCCCACCCCCCAGAAAGTCAGAGAAGTTCAATTCTTTCTAGGTTTCACCAATTTTTATCAACAGTTCATCCCTGACTACTCCAACATTGCCTAACCCTCCTCGACCTTACCAAAAACGACCACCGCTGGCAATGGACCACCCCCTGTTAATAGTCCTTTGATTCCCTGAAAGACCTTTTCCTGTCAAAACCCGTCCTCCAACTCCCTGATCTCTCTAAACCCTTCGCCATCACCACAGACACCTCCAAGTATGCCTCCAGTGTAGTTCTTCTCCAGACTGATCCTAATAGAGAATGGCACCCATGCTCCTACCTCTCCCAATCCTTCTCTCCCATGGAACGGAACTACAACATCTATGACAGAGAACTTCTCACTGTCATATGGGCGTTGAAAGCATGGCGACACTACCTCAGAGGCTCTCCCTTCCCCATACAAACCTTCACCGACCACAAAAATGTCACCTACTTCCGTCAACCCCAGAATCTCAATTGCCACCAAGCTTGATGGCTCCTTGACCTTGCTGACTTCGAGCTGAAGCTTATTCATGTTCCTGGAATGCTCCTTGTCCTCCCTGATGCTCTCTTTCATTATCCTGACCTCCACCCTGACAACGTAAATGACAACACCTCCACCACCCTCCTCCCAGACTCTCTCTTTGTCAACCTCATTGACACCACCCTCCATGATTGCATCCAATCCCTCTCCAAATCCGACCCCCTCATTCTCCAACACCTTCAGTCTGCTCTGGAACCCATCCTCCCAGCAGCATTTTGTTCTTGCCTATCTGACTGGGAAATCACTGACGGTGTCCTCACCTGGCCGTGTTTATATCCCCCCAAATGGAGACTTACATCACTATATTGTACAAAGATGTCATAACCACCCCACTACTGACCATCTCGGTTACCTCAAAACCTGCCAGCTCGTTGCTGCCGAATTTTGGTGGCCAGGTGTTACGTTTCTTTTCTCCCCTCTCTTTTTCAATACACTTTAATGGACTTATTTTCTTTTCACTCAATTAC
>QFEI01000429.1:0-10226 GCA_003316145.1 Neoboletus magnificus | reverse complement strand
GAGAAACGCCGCACACCCCGTTCACACGATCATCACAACAGTCCATCAACGTGATATGAGAGACGACACCACATACCAGGCACGCCAATGCAGCACCGACGACCACGCCTATCACCACGCCTTCCCACGCACCGCACCCGACGTTTTCGCTGTCGGCTGCGTCTCCACCTGACCCATACCCACGATCACGATCATCTCATCACTCGGCACTCCGTTCACGACCACAAACTGCAGCGCCGGGCCAGGCGTGAGCACGTTCACGTTTGGTGGGACTTAAGAGACATGGAGGACGTACGAGCCGTCACTGTTGATGCTGTGCGTGTTGTTCAGCTGGAGGTGGCGCTGACCCATGTTCATCGCGTGCGTCGTGAAGCCGCCGCAGGAGAGTACGATGGTCGTGTTAGCAGCAGTGTCGTTGGCCGACGTACCCGTGTATGAGGTCGGGGTGACGGTGAGGTTAAGATAGGGACCGCCATGACTGAGCGTCTGTGGAACACCCGTCACTTGCAGACGCACGCCCGACGAAATGTAGGGTGGGTAAAAGATTCCTGCAGTGTGGGTTGTTGGATAGGGTACCTTGGGCTCGACGCCGAAGTTGGAATTTGACCCTGCGATCAACACGGATGCATCCGGAAGAAGCATCGCGCCCGAGTGATGCAACCTCGCAACGCTCGACGAGCCGAGTCCCGCATCGGACCAGCGAGACCCCTTGGGCGCGTTGGGGTGTAAATCGCAGGCGTGCCAATGGGACCCCGATGCGAGACCGGTAATAAGACATCTGATCGAGAGTGTGTAGAGTGTCTGGTTAGTGGACCCGGTGGTGCCGTTCTGGCCACCGTTGATGACGGGCATGGTACCATCGAAGAGGGTAATGAATTGACCCATGGTATGACCCCCGAGCGTGTTGTTGTCCTGTTCGTACACCAGCGAAGAGCCATCCTGAGGTTCTGGTGTGATACGTTGGCAGTCCGCAGATGCCGGGTATGTTCAGGTGTTGTAAAACGACCAGGAGTAGTTTCCACAGTAATCCGCGGGCACAGAGTAGGGGAATAGTAATCCGAATCACAAGGTATATGAAGAAAAGAACCGCCAATTCAGGGTCCCAGCCGACTGGTGAGATTTCTGATCGCGTCCGGCGGTTTCATCATGACGTATACGATGCAGAACTCGAGAGTACATCGGTGAGCCACGGAAGAGCAAGTCTGTCAAGCAAAAGCCTCGCTAACATAAATACGTCAAAACGGCACGGTGGGATACCGAACACGACCGGCAAGGCTGCAAGGAGATAATGAGTTTTCAACTACTGTAATATTGAACTATCAAGAAATTAACCACTGACGAGGAGCCATTCATTGACCCGCATTCAGACGCTTCTGCGGTGGCGCTGAATTTACATCGGACATTCCGGCCGTCTCCACTCTTCGCTTGGATGATCTGGGTAACACTGATGACGCAGGGTCGTCTTGTGCATCGTGTCCTGTGTCTGAAGAGACTGGTGGTATAACTTCGGATGTGACATCACGTAGTGTCCTATCCGCACGTGGACGTTTTTGCGGTGGTTCTGAATCTGCGTCGGATACTCCCATCGTTTCCAATCCCCGTTTGGACGATCGGAGCAATAGTGATGACAGAGAGTTGTCGTGTGTATCACATTGCATGTTTGAAGGTGATGGGGCCATAAATTGGGACGTGACAGCGTGTGGTGTCTGCCTATCGTGTCCAGCAGGGATGCGACCAGCCGCAAGCGATATCGGCTGCTCAAAGTCTTTCTCTGTTAGTAGTTGTCCTTGAAGGATCCTGCCCATGTGCGTGTGTGCGAAGGGTCGTCCCCTGCTCCGAATGGCAAGCAGGGCCATCATGGAAGGCAATGGCGAACCTAAGAATCTGATTTCGTTCTCTTCGAAAGTACCAGGGATGTCGAACAGGTTCCGCCGGACTGCTGTATCGTTTGGCGAATCTTCCGTAGGTACATTGAGGAAACGACATAGTCGGAGGTACGATCCATAGTCTTTGAGATAGAGTTGCCCAGCGAACACGTTGAGTTGGTCTATGAGAACCCATGGTGGAGTCCAGTCGGAGGGCAGGGGAGGTATAGAATACAGTTTGAGATCGTCGAATCGTTTCATGCGTTGTGATGTACGGGGTGCGTATACATGAAGGCGGACATATTTACTTGCCCTGATGGCTGGAATCAAGCAGTCAGCTTCGAATGGACTCAGCAGAACGAGTAGTTGGTCGTGGTGGTTCAAGTTTTTGCGGGTGAGAATCCAGTGAACATGTCGAAGATATTGATCCATGGTCCCTCGAGTAGACTCAGGATCGACTGCCTTGCAGAAGTCCGCCGTCGCTAAGATAAGTGGGCTCCAGACGTCCGCTTCGCGGGCAGCTGCAGAACTCTTTTCGAGGGCTGTGAAGACGGGATGGAAAGCACTGCTCGCATGTAATGGGGGAATGTCGCCAGCCTCCACGAATTTAACGACGTCTGGGTGGAGGAAATGCTCCGCTGGTTTTGCCTCAGGAGGTAGTTCCACCTCTCGTTCGCGCTCCCGCTCGTGATTGACCTCCCGTTCTTGCCCTTCTTCCACTCTTGCACAGGAAACCGACAGAAGTCCAAGATCTTTGTAGCGTTGGGAAATCTCTGGGTCCAGCAGTGACAAAGTACCCGAGGCCTTGTGAATTCCCCGGGGCGCATACAGATCAACCAGTGATCTAAGTTCTGGCTGAAGCCATGCATCCGACAGTTCATCTTTCCCGAGCTCATCATTGCAAAAACGGAACCAAGCATTGGCTCTCGATTTATGACTCATGCCTTGTTGTGCCCAGTATGGAGCCCGCCGCTGTATATCGGCCCAGGTCTCATGTATCGCCCAGCATAAAATGTCGGCGGTAACGACTCGGGTGTTCGGGTCGTTTTTACCGACCACAGCACGGATGCTCCGATCAACCTCGAGCGGCGCAAAGAACATGACCGAGTGACCATTACCCAGCTTGCGCATCCGCATGCAACCTGAAAAACAAACCGTGAGAATCATCAAGTAAATCACGATGCCAAAACAGACCTTGTACTAGATGATCTTTTGTGACCTTGGGACCTAGTGTGACAGCTGCTCGGGACCCAATGGGGAGTTTAATGTCAATACCCCTTGTGTGCGCATGATCCAGATAAACGACACAACGGTCCAACCGCTGAGAAAGTGGGGACGATTGCATTGACTGAGTGGTGCCGCTTTTGGCTAGTACCATCAGTTCATCACTCTCGTTGAAGTAGATGGCACCAGCAGTATCGCAAGCGGCGTCGAGCCATGCTTTGGCCACTTGGTCATTGGAAAAATCGAGTATCTGTGCTCCAACATCCAACAAAACACGAATATTGGGCTGTTGCGCAGCTACCATTTGGAGGAATCTAAGCGTGGTCGATCGTTCACCATTCTCGCGAGTTACCATATATGAGTCGTTTTCGGGCTTAAGAAGACATGCGAGAACCCTGGCATTGGTCCCCTGTTGGTGGTCGAGATTGCGCTGAGCAATAGACGTAGGTATCAGCCATTGGCCGTCGTTCGTACCCGAGAATCCTGGTGCATCATTCAGCAACCTAATTGGATGCCATGGAACGAACCCCGGGTTCACTTACCGGATATCACCTTTTCTCGCTTCTCTGCTAAATCCCAGCTAGATGCGGAGAGTTTCCAAGGAAATTCTTTCGCTTCTTGCGGGAACACCATTCGTGAAAGGTAGAAATCTATGGCTTCTTTGTTCCGAGAAAAAAGCGGGAATATCATCTTGTCCCATTGCTCCGATGATCCGGAGTTAATCTCACCGAGTTTCCGAAGCATGTCGGGCACCGAGTCCCAATCAAACTCTTTGACCCAAAGCGCGTATTCCGTGGATGGGTCGTCCTGCTCAAGCAAGATTTCGAAAGAAACCCTTAGCTGTTCCTCACTGAGGCCCGCATAGTAATAAGATAAGCATGTTAGGATGATGGTAGTATCTGGATGGCCGAACTGTGTGTTGGGTGCCGGTACATCTTTGGCCCGATATGGGACGGCAAGCATTGTGGGGATTGCGGAACGGTTGGAGTATCCCATGCATCCCGACCGTGAGACAAGCCCATAGTCAACACGCCATCTCCGCTCCGCAAGGGCAGACAAGAGGATGTTGGAGGCCAATAGGCCGCGGAGGAGTAGCAGTCCACTCCACAGATGACTCTGGTGAGAATTCGCAGCGTACTTCTCCACGATCTTGGCTGTGCCGGGAAGGACATCCTCGTCAGATATGAAACCGCGAATCGCGCAGTAAAATGTTTGGGGGATGTGTTGAAAATTGAAATTGGGAAGCCGTCCATCCATCACGCCTTCTACAACCAGTCCCATCAAGTGTCGACCAACGTCGGGGCCTCCTACGATGTAAACGTGTGGAAATGATCCAGGTGGGTCACATTCATACTCTATGGAGTTGGCGTGATCTCTTGAAAGGGTATGGGCGCATTCCTTCACGAGATGAAGGACCTGCTGAATAGTCGTCCATCGGTCAGGGTACCCGTCCATGTGCTGCTGAAGTGTAAATCTGGTGGAACCGGGAACCCAGGATCTCGTCGCCCTCGTCCAGGATATCTCGAGCATGAGAATGAATCCACTTCTGAAGACTCAGCCACTTGGATGCGCCGTCAGAAGCCCCACGAGCATTTCCACAGAGCTGGTCGTGATGGTTAGCCCGCGCAGTCCTCGTTTTGCTCGAGGGGCCGGGCAACTGGCTCAACGATCGAAATATGTTACCCACTAAGCTGTATTTCCATGGCTAGGGTTCAACAATCAGCTAAATCAATGAGCACTGACAAAATTCCCATGCCCACCAAGTTGAGCGACAACGCTGTCATGATGTGCTTGTAGATCGATTTCCGAGCCTCCGATAACGGGTCGGCCATACGTCTGCATTGACTAATCTGCTCCTCCACGCTCGTCAACTTGAGTGATATGATGTGCTCGGGCTGGACAAGTAGAATTCCACGCTCAGCCATGCATCGAGACATAAACTTGTGTAGATCATCAATCTGAAGACTGATCACATCCCCATCCATGTTGTACTCGGGGGTACGAGAGAATGGAAGGTGGTATATCGGCCTGTTGGTGAGCCCGCCGAGGCGAGCAACCAATAAATCGAACATCTGGACTGTCAACGCTTTTGGGACGATGACTCGAACGAGCTGTTTGCCATCAGCAAGAACAGCAGAAATGATGGGGATGATCACGGATGATTTCCCTTCACCCATGTTGACTTGCATTATAGTATTTTCTCCGGATTTGGGAGACATCATCTCCATTGCGGTTTCTGCCTGAGCGCGACGAATGAGAAAATTTCCTTCAATCTGACACAAGCATACAACATTGTCAGCAGAGGTAATTTCTCGGGCACTAGAAACGCACCTGGATCAACAACCATTCTGGGTAGTCTTCGGCTTTCCACCCGTCACATCCCTCGTTCTCCAATTCCTTTGAAAACTCTTCCTCGAGACCATCTAGAGCAAATCGGAACAATCTCCGGGAACGCTGTAGCTCCAAAAGTAGTAAAGCCAGTGACATCAAGCATTTCTTCCAGCGTGGAGGGACGTCAATCTGTGAGGCAGGTGCAAGATGTCGCAAGAGAAAGTCTGCCGTAATTGGTGGCCATTGACCAAATCGTGCGAGAGCTTGTTCATATGGATCGGTCGTTGGACCCAGACTCCTCTTGAGAATGCCCAGGGCATACAAGTAATTGTGTCTGCACTGCGCATAATGTCTCTCAAGTACTTCGACGCAATTCTCTCCCGCCACCCTGCAAGTCGTTCGAATTTCCTCGCGAACACGCTGTGCACTGGCGTTGAGGCGAGTGATATATTCCCGTTGAAATGAGGGGTCAGATTTACTCATCAGAAGAGAGAGTAGCTGATTTAATTGGGGAATATCATCTAGCGATGGCTTGGAATTATCGCGAGGCAAAGTGCTACGAGCTGGTAGTTCTGCCAGCGGCGCTGGTCGGTCGGAGAACAGCTGATCGAGCGTGATCAGCCACAGTGTACAGGGATTGGAATTATATTGCCACGGGGGTGAGATTGGGTGGGGAGGGGTAGATAGTCCAGGATCTGCGGGAACGTGCGTGGTCAAACCATCCCTTTCTTCCCAACCGAAGTGTTCACGATTATCCAAACAGCGCTTCCAGTAATACCGATGTTGGATTTCCTTGTGTGCAATGTTGATTTGAGGATATGGCGTGGAAGTCCATTCCCTGTTGTCATCGAGAGCTTTGTGTTTCATGATTGACCGACACCTGGCAGATCGTAAGAGACAAAGTGCTGCCTGAACACCCGTTTTTCCTGTCAGCGGATCAGGCCTATGAAAGCTGGTCATAGCATGCAGATGAGCGAGATATCGTGTGCTTGTCAAGCTGCCATCCCCTATCAAGCAACCCAGTTCAGTATCCACGTTATAGGTATGATATCCTTTAATGGGTTGACGACCGTCTGAAAACTTCCGTGAAACCTGGACCCCATGCCTGTCGCCATGCCAGATGGGAAAGCCGTTCGGTATGAGGATGCGTCTTGGGATGAGCCCCTCTGGAAGGTGGGTTTTGTGCCGGAGAACGAGGAGGCTCTCTAAACCGAACAGTGTCCCAATACATTGATTCCCGTCACAAACCATGTCTTTGAAGTCATATGACTCGAGTTCTCCCTTCTCATTTATGAAAAAGGACAAGCCATAGCAAGGCAATGCAACAGAGAGTCGTTGCACTGGTACACCTTGGTGAGAGTCAATGGGGGATGAGGTAATTCGGAGATTGTTGGACAGGTCCCCGATGTTGAGACACTCAAAACACTTTGCAGCCATCGCCCAGGTTAGGCTTTCTATGTCGACAAGGGTCTCGTGACCCTTGTACATATGATACTGCCCACATGTGCAGTCAATGTTCCAATTCTCTAACGATCGTTCCCAGGGCCACTCGAGAGGGCGTATCTCGATGATCTTTGTGGACAGATTCAACCAGTGAATATGATCCTTGACGAACACTGGCGGAAGGTCATTCCCCAGTTTTTCCGAAGGAATTAACTCGAGGATTTCACTTGTTTGATTGCATTGCGCTCGAACCACCAGATTATCATCTCGCAGCGAAAAGTGCACCTGCGTGTATTCGAATCATGATGACCATGACGTCACGTGTAGTTGATATACATACTTTGTGTCTGGACATTGTGGCGCTGGTCGTGAAATCCATTCCTGGGAGATTGGATGGTACGGCAAAGAAGCCTTGCTGAAAAGATGGTAAGGGACACCTGTTGACATCAGAAACTGTAGAATGTACACACGTCACGGAAGATTTGTCGGCACTCTGAAGACCACATAATCAGATCTGGCAGTCCACCTAATTGTTGACCATCTAGACGAAGTGTCCCATTGAGCAGGTTAAAGTGCACTATTTGTGAGTGTTGGTTCCCAGTTTCGCATGTAAGCCAACGAGCATTTGGATTCCGCAACTGCACCCATCTATGTGCACTCGGCTTGTGGCTAGTGAAAATCTTACTGACAGCAAGGTCAACACTGTAGTCTGATGCATCGGCGAGGATTGCATCCCGCAGGATCCCCTCGAGAGTGAGAGCGAGACGATGGTCTCGTTGGAAGATTAGTTGTGAATATGCTGTTAACCGCCCAAAGTCATCACTTGGATAGTAACGAACGGCTGAAGAGTTAACATTAGCTGGGTGTTGCCAGTACTTTTTATTGAAGAATTAGACTTACTCTTGGGCCAGATTGCATATATGAAGAAAGCGCAAGAGAGTAGAGCATCAACGTCCTCCGCGGAATGGAAGAGACTGCGAAGAGTAGTGGGGTCAACATCAAAGGTGCTTCGACAAGTCGCAGCCATATCCCCCAAGAGTTCACTGCGTTTATCGTTCATAGGTGCCACTTCCAGGTTGTATGACAGCTCCTGCACCCAGCTGAACGTCTTCCTGCGTACGCTCCAAAGAAGTACAATGGCTCTCTCCGAAACACATTTGCTGGGACTTGATGCCAGCACCCGGATGAGCAAGAGGGAAATGGTATTCATCATCGCCGAGTCAATCAAACCGGCTCCGACATCCATGAACAAACTGTCGAGTTCATCCAGAAGAGCGTCACAAAAGGTTGTGTCTTGAAGCTCTTTGTGCCAGGTCCATGTCCCCGTACTCAAATCGAGTGGTCCGACTTGAAAGGCCGCATGGGCCAGAAGGTAATGAACATCGCGATGACGAAGGTTGAGTGTTCTACTGCGCACCCCATGTAGGATGTTGAGCCACTGGAGCGAGCCACCGCTTCGCAAGTGTCCAAACGCATTGAATTCGTCGAGGGAGAGAGATATGGGACACCGCGCTTGAGCAGCCAAGATGTCGTTGGACGTGTGAGAGGTAGAGTTCACATATTCTTCCAGAGCGTAATGGTCAAGTTTGTAGCCGAATGTTTCCGAAATCTTGCAATCATTGTACCACTCCCTGCACCGCCATATGGAGTAACATGCCATTTCCCGTATAGTGGAGTCCAGATATAAGACCAAATAGCAAAGTGTCGGGTTATTTCGAGATTGCGAATGTTTTGGATAAGAAAAGGCAAATCGGATCTGGAACTCGAGCTGTGGCATTTGGCGCTCAACAAAGTAGGACTGGAATATTGCTGGAACATGTGCAAGTCGATTGTCTTCTCCAAACAATACTGGTTTGGGCGTATTGCGACCGTGAAACGAAGCGTAGTGCACAATTCGCGCAGCAGCGGAACGCCAGAAGCGAAAGCAAGCCGGGCATTGCAGCTCAAATACTACAACCCTGGCATGTAATGGCAAGGCGGGAAACGGCTAGAGTTCTTCATCAGTTTGTCCATCAGGATCTCGAGCTGTGCGCATGCCTCCTCCACATTCGTGACACAGGCAAACCAATCGTCAATGCCCTGCTCAACCGATTGCTCAACGTCATAGAGAGTGACGTAAGGGTCGGCATCATACGCCTCCTCAAAAAAGGCCCCGTTCGAAGACAAGAAATCATCCATAGTACCGCGGCGACGATGGCTAGGATGGAAGAGAGCACTGAGGGGTTCGTGATGGCGATTCGCGAGCGCATCGCAAATGTATTCACGACTTTTGCAGAGCGAGAGCCGCATATCCCTGGTAAGTTCATCCTGGGAAGGATTCCGAAATGGAGATGAGCGGGCGCTCTGCTGCTTCCACCTAGCATCAAGGATCTCTTGGAGACATGTGCATGTTTTCAATGCTATCTTGGAGAGCCAGTCAGGTATAGAGGAACGAAGCTGGCTTAAACGTCGGAGAATTTTGCACGACATCGAATGAAGTAGATCACTGGAAAGAGTCATATTGTTTTCCTCCCTTGCAAGGGTGCATATGAAGAACAACATGAATCTCTTGTAGGAAGTGCGTCCAGGAGGGAAGCGATCGAGGGACATCTGGATAGCGACCCTGATGAGGAGCCAGAGAGACGAGCGACGCCAATCTCGGTTGGCTGCTCCACGAACATGTTTGGTGATGCGAGGAATGTCAGTGGCGCGATCCGCGATGTGTCTGGTGATGTGGTGCATATCAGGAGTGTGATCAATAACTTGCAGGATGCCAGTAACCAGTGTGGTAATATATTGCGGATGATTGAGGGGAGGGAGATCGAGACCAACACCCTTGGAGCGGGAGAGAAACTCGGCGAGCCCGGATTGAAAGTCCCCATTATCAAATACCTCGTTTGGCGTCTCCACGACCGACCCAGGATACGAGTACATCAGAGACCCCGCCGTCGCCTTTACAGCATCAATGCTTGGGGCTACCTCGAACGCCTCGAACAATGTAGTGTTCTCCCGCCTCGTGAGAGTAATCGCACCATTGTGAGATTGGACAAGAAACGCGAGGATATCTACTTATTATTAGCACGGATCTATAAAGGACCTGGTAGCATACCTCCCGTTTGCATTGCGCGCAGCTGAGATCCAACGCAACCTGTCGCTAGATGTTCAGACTGGACGGAGACTTGCAAGTTATCTAGCATCTTTTGGGTGCGAAGCCACTGGGGCTCAGCGGTTCCTTGGACGCGTGCAGTATAAGCATGGGCGGAAGCACACACAGCACGAATTAGTGAAAGATCATTCTCTTGGGTGTGGTCGTTCCTTTTGGGGAGATCGACAGGCAAAAAGACATGGGTAGCAGTATAATTGAGCAACGCAGGAGTATGGACG
>QFEI01000423.1:14491-27236 GCA_003316145.1 Neoboletus magnificus | reverse complement strand
TCAGCTTCAAGAGATGGCTGGCAGACAATGTTGTCAAGTATCTGGATAGTCCAGAGGATCAGCACGCTGCGACGGAGGTTAAGAAGTATAGCAGTATGGGTAAGGCGCAAGATGACACTCCCAAGCAGATCTCCCAGATGATGGTATTCTAGGCAATGACAACCATTGTACGAGATTCACACCAGTTTTGAGAATGGAAACCTGTCATGACGCGTTTTGCAGAATTTAAGTTGGGTGAAAATGTCGTCCGAAACGTGAAGACTGCGTTTAGAATATAAGTTTGCATTTGGGTAACGGGAAGACTTGGAATTTTCCCGATTGAAAATATGCAGGCTGATTCTTGGAATATGAGTGAACATATTGCCTCCAAATTTTGTAATAAGGATAATGCATGTCTAAACTTCAAATAGATCATGGATGTTTAAATTGGTTTTAAATGTGAAACTCAACTTCAAATGGGATCATCAAGTATACTGATAAGCCGAAATTTCAAGTTTGTCTCATTTTCTGACCTAAACTTGAAGTTTAATACTGTTTAGCTATGATTAATTTGAAGTTTAGTTGTTCCGACAATACTTTTGTACCTCATTTTAAGTTTGGGCGAAATCCGAACTTCGATAATCTATTTGAAGTTTAGGCACACACTATTCCTACTACAAAATTTGGAGGCAATACGATCGCTCATATTCCAATAATCGGCCTGCATATTTTCAATCAGGAAAGTTCCAAGTCCTTCCATTACCCAAATGCCAACTTATATTCTAAGCGCAGTCTTCACGTTTCGGACGACATTTTCACCCAACTTAAGTTCTGCAAAGCGCGCCGTGTGTGTATCATCTTCGCTTGTCGAGGAACTTCGTGGGAACTTTACTGATGACTTTGAGTTTCAACGTTTCAATTGTTTTCATCTGACAACTTGAACACTATTAACACTACAACGCTACTAGTACCAGGAAGTCCATGAGGCTTTTTCCGGGCGCAAAACATTACCTGTTTTTCGAACTACATCCAGAGGCAGGGAAACCCGCCAAATTGGATTTCGCTGAACAAAGCAATGACACAAGTGCTTTGTGCATTGATGGAGCCACTCCCCGACATATATCACTCCTCAGCCGATGTATGTTCATTCCACAAACGCCGCTCACCTTGATTCTACACTATGTCGTCTCCTGCTAATATTGACCACTCCCCAAGAAGAGCAAAATACCGAAATCGCCACAATTCATGCTCGAATATGCCACTATCGAGCCTTCAGGAACTCGATACTTGCTCCGAATTTAGGCTTACCCCAGGTCGGAACCATGCGCTGACATGGCCTGCCACCAAATCTACTTCCTATCAGCCATCCGAAAGCTCTGAAACAACTACGCTGGACGGGTTTTACGACAGTGGCAAGTTTGATAACGCGTCCTCTGCCACTCTCCAGGATGTGTTTCCACGGCACGAGGTCGGTGTTGACAAGTGTACGAAGAGGATTCCGTCCACGATTGTCCCCCCCTTGTTGCAAGGAGTCGTCGACCTTTCTCCCTCTCGACCTTCATTGGACGGAGAAGTCGAATCTCGCGAGGTGGATGAAGACTCGGATGTTTCAGGAGATGCTTTGCCACGATATTCTGCGGTGCAGAAAGGAAAGTGGAAAGCCCACAAGGACGATGATGTCATCCAGAGGAGTCGCCGGGTCAGATCCCCAAGCCCCCAGTTCCATCCTGACGACATTCAGAACGTGAGTTTTTTTTCATGTCTTCAGTTGGTGGGACTTGTTCGAACATTCGTCGCTGTAGTCTGTCGGGGATTGGGTTATCCATAACAGACCGATTTTGCAAGATTACGCCAACCGCCAGACGTCGTTGCCACTAGGGCGCAGACTCGAAGTTTCAGTGCGCATCCCGTAAACCTCTTACACATACTTCGTCTGACGTGTCTTAGGTAGACAAACCATCCCAGTTTATTCTTGGTGCAATCCAGTTGCTCGTCAACCGCGATCCAGGCGGGTATGCTGAGCGTTCTCGGCGACTCGGCCCTCAACTGATAGAAAACTTCGTGGATATTGACTGCTGGGCGAAAGAGTACTTTCGATCCCGACATGGTACACAACTCGTGGACGATGATGTTTCAACCGTATGTTTGAAAGGGTTATTCGTCACTGTTAATCAGCGAACTCTCACATCTTCCTACCAGTTATTGACGATAGTGATGAACAATTTCTACGAAGGCCAAGTCCAGCTGATCGACCGATTAGTCGAGTTTGCTCTTGGGAACATGCGCCTTTGCGGCAGAAGCAGCCTGGGTGTTGAGGATTTCGCGTTCGGTTTCGGTTGGTCCCTAGATGTGATCTCGGGAAAGGTCACTCTTGCTCAGGATTTGAACAGATTTCAAGATGAACCAAGATCTACCTTTTTATGTTGAGACGAGTTCACAGATCAGAGAACGTGGGCGGCCACGCTTGATACTCCCACCGTAGACTGACGCGTCCCTGCAGCGCTTCCGAGCTGTGCCGTGGAGGTGCGATCCACCCCGAGACCAGTGACAACAAGTTCTGGCCGTCAAGTAAAGCCTACGAAGCGTGCCCAGGCGGCTTCTGAGCAGGTCCAGACCAACACGAGCCAGAGACGAAACAAGGACAAACCGACCCTACAGGTAAAAGACAAACGAACTACGAACGGCTCTGGCCCGGCTGCGCGTCAAAAGAAGGGTCCTGCACAATCCTCTTCCGATCGTACAGCCCCAGAGATACATCTGGAATCGCGGGCTGAGCTCCGTGTGGCGGCGCCCCCTCCGCCTAAAAAGACCTCCGAGCACACAAAACATCGTCCCACACGGCCATCAAATCTCAGACCACTCCCGATCTCACCCGCCCCACCGTTGACACCCAGAAATACGCACCCACCATTGGATGATAGCTCCAAGTCAAAACCCAGTGCCCCTACCTCAGCAGATAGACCGAAAGATACTAGCTCCTCGGTATCGAACCTCGCCGCTCACTCGTCGTCTCGCCTGAAGATCATCATCCCTGGGTTGAGTTTGCCAGCTTCGGCGGTCCCCTCGACAAGCGAATCAGGGCCGACCTTGAGTAACAGAAATAGTTCGGGGGACGCCTGCGGGATTACGAATAGGGGGCGTGGCGCTTCATCCTCCAGAAGCACCCGACGACGCCTTCGCAATGGGCGTGGTCGCGGATGCGAACATGGGAACAGGTCATTGACACTGAGAGCGGAGATCCCCGGAGGTGCGCCTGACGGCACTATACCTCTGCCAGTGCCACAACCAGCGGGCGGGAGCAATGCAGCTGCACCTGCCAAAGTCAAACCGACTGCGGCGCACCCAACTCTAGTCGATGCGCTTAGAAGAACCGTAGACATGACATCTAGGCCACGGCCGTGTAGCACTGATAGCACTGCTACTTGCGACGGCAGCCCCTCCGCATCTCACCGCATGCACACAGCGGAGCCTCTTCTGCCTCCGAACGACCTCAGTCACCCGCAAGACAAGAAACGCAAACTGGATGACTGCGAGGATTAGCAAGGGTATGTCTCCAAGTTTAGGGCTCGGCCATTCCCCCCTTCCTGTTAGAGGAGTTATCCGGACAATATCCCCAAAGACCACATGGGCCCACCAATTTTTCACATTGAGGTGATCGCTGCCTCGTTGATAATGCGCTGGAAAACGGATAAGGACATATTAATAGTTAGTCTCGGACACTGCGTACGCGTCGAATCCCATTGAATGCAATTAGTCTCGTTGGATCCAATAGTAAACGTACTATATTTGGGTTGGACTAGAAAGGATATGACAATAAGCTTCCCACGAGCCCATCTTAGCTCGCACGTTCTCTCCGTCCCCGTGTCCTTGGTGTTTTCGGGACCCTCCTGTGAGACAGCAGCCTTGAAAAGAAATTGAAGACCACATGTCTACTCATCGGGTCTCCGCGTAATACCTTAGCCAACCAAGTTCAAGTGCCGGAGCGAGTAGCCGTTTACACGCACCATACGAAATAGACAACGTTGTGTTATCTAGATGCTCCGACAGAACGCTTGATGGGAACGTACGATGACACAGTCCAGTTAGTACTCAGCCCTGCTGCGCGTACCTCGAACGTTCCTTTTGCAGATGCCCATCAATGCATGTGGGTTGTGCCGCGGTCATGCCGCCCCACATTGCAGGTACGATCGATTGGAATCCGCCAAGGTGAGGGGCAGAGAATATATTAAGCAGGAACTTGAGTAACACTAATTTCTGGGTACGTTGTGTTCGGGGGCCTTACAGTTCGGAACCACGAGATGAATGCTACAATACTATTGATGGAATCCAGGTGGAACACGAGGTTGACCTTGGCACGGCCTTGACACTGAACGTACTGAACCGTAGGTAGACGACAAGGATGGATGGGACGGGTCACATATCGCAACTTTCAGACGCTGTGGGGTGCCGGTACGCCGGCGTCCGTAAAAGCTTGCCAAGAGCCCCCCCCGCCGCATCACAGGGAGCAAAGACCGTCATGCGTGATGCCCGATGGCAAAATGAAAAAAGTCCACACGGTTAGTTCCATCCGGTCGGGTCTCACGTTATAGGAGAGATCCTTGATGCCCGGAGCTAATATTGGGGAGATAGTTAGGGGTGATGACGAAAAAAGCCCTCACATAGGTGGGATAACACTGGTACGAATGTAATTGAGGTTGTCACAATGTTCCTGCGTGGTCGCTACCAGGTTCTCGCGGCCAAATCCACCGAGTCACTGATACGGTAGGTGTACAAGTTCAGCTATGCATTCACTAGACGCCAGTCATCAACAGCGTCGAAGAAGCGCCAGATATCCAGTGTGTTGGAGACAAACGAAGTTAGAATTAGTACTCAGTAGGGCCACAAAGCGTGAGGCCAAATAGACTTCATGCTTGGATTAACACTGACACGGATGATGAAACCTGATAAAGTAAACTGGTCACATTGACAAGCATGGGAAGAGGGAAAGTGGAACACTTTCCAGGCTACCTTCGGACCCGCCGTGAGGCCCGTGTACAAATGCTGCGTTGTAGGGCAACAGGAACTCTCCCTTCAGGTTCTTTTCCCTCGCTCACCCTGTGGTCGGGTCTTGGCCAGGCCTCAATCTCCCCGAACCAGACCCCCCCAGGATCAGAAGACAGTCGTTCCGATGATACGCAGGCCACTGGGGCCTTGGATGGAAAAAAACGTTGAACAGGAGCAAAGCGAAGCACCATGCAGGACATAATTGGGCAGATTGAACTTCCTATAAAACTGGCGCTGTGTGAACAGAATTCAAGGCATCGGTGAGTTCTTGTGACCTTACGTTGAATGTAGCACCATGCGACCCGCAGGTGTGTAATCCCAAGGGAAAAGTTCACAGCATACTGAATGGCCGAGAGAACGGAAATCACGCGACATGGGTGCAAAGTTTCGGTTTCAATTGGTATAGATATCAATGCGCTGAGAACCTAGGGAGGACCAGTAGATCCAATTTGGACCATGCAGGACCACTGTAAACACAGAAACGGTCATGATAGTGATGGATGCAGAATCGTTAATGAGTAGTGACCACGAAGAATTGACTGGCATGTAGGACAGACTATACAAAACCGGGAACAGCGCTTACTATATAGACCTTGAGTCAGCGCATCACGGATAATACTCATCCACACTTTGAACATGTATATATCCAAACACGAATACCAAGAACAAGAAAAGATCATCGCGAATACATGGACATCAACATCAAATCGCTCTCCCGAAGGATGCAGCCCAGTCTACATGATTGGACATCTCATCCACCAAGTATTTGGCTGCTTCTACATTCAGCCCACAAGCCTGGAGGCGGGTTTGCCAGTACGGTGGCTCATATCCGCGATGAAACCCGATGCATTTAGAGACCTCGAGCCGAACCTCCGGGGAGGCTCCGCATACACTGACGGCTCTATCGAGCGCTTCGCCGATGGTTGGTATGTCAGGAGCAGAATAAGTATCAAATTGATCAACGTATGGAGGAGGAGCGCCAATACCAGTTGGGCTAGCGTGATCGTCATGGAACACGTATACTGGGCTATCCTGTCGAATGACGTCATCCGATGGAAGGTCTCCATTCGATGCCTGCCAATGTTGCCGTAACGAGTTTCCGCCGATTATGTCGGTGTTCCCCGACTCATCCGAACCTGGGATAGGACTAGGGACAGGCTGAATCGGCAGTGGGCGCGCAGGGGTGGATGGAGGCAAAATGATGCTCTGGACAGGTGTGGGAGGCTGCTCAGCGGGTAGAATTTGCTTAGGTATGCTGCTATTCGAATCTGAATCTTGTCCATCAGAGGGGATGGGCGGCAAGGGTGCATCCGGAGGACTGGTCCTTGGTGGCGTTACTCGGCGGCAGCCTGGCGACATGGATCCCGTGTGCTGAGCCATGTAATGATATCGAGGATGAGAATCTGACTCGTCCGAGGAAGGAGACCGTGGCGAATTTGGGTTGCTTCGTTGCGATCGACGACGAGGGATTTCTATCGGTGGTAGAGGAATTGGAGGAACAAGGCCACGAGACAAACCACGATTCGAGTTGCGGTTACGAGAGGATGTTGGTGACGATGGCAACTTTGGAGGACTGGCCGAGGGTGGAGGTACCTGAGAACACAATCCTACTGGGTGAGACATATAGTGATATCTGAGACGAAATCCTGAGTCTTCCGGGGAAGACGTGATCGGTGAACTGGGGGCTGGTTGTAGTGACCTGTGGCGAGGTATTTGGATTCGTGGTGAACGAGACTGTGGAACATGTGGGACACTTCGAGGAAGTGATATCCGTCGGCTTGGATTGGGATTCTCAAGAAGGACTTCCAACATCTGCGAGGGATCCCGCGAAATGCGCAAAGGAGAGACTGGTGAACTGGCCTGATGCGGGCGGTCCATGGGGAGCTCAACTGATGGGGAAGAAACCCAGCTAGGTCCTGCACTGTTAGGGGAAGCTACAGGCGTCCGTCCCTCTTGCCTTCTCCTCAGGGGAGAAGGCAGTGGAAGATCTGGAGCCCTAGGTAGAAATGTTTCGGCTCTGGCATCGCGGAAGGCACTGTGCAGGGATGTATCCTTGATGAACTTGGGGGACGTCAGCTGTGATCTTGGTTCAAGCCAACCAATAGCGACGAGCCTTGGATTCGATGTCTCGCAGTTTGACCAAGATGTGCTCGGTGCTACGACCTTTGTCTTGTTTGTGTCGAATCCACGTTACTAGGGCCCGCCTGGCCCTGTCGGTGTCCCTCCCGCAATTCGCTAGGACGGCGATAACCTATGTTTAGTATTAATATAACAAGAAGAAGAGTCGTGATCTTGGATCAGAACCTCGACGCGAGTACCACCATTGAAGCTGACAGAATCATTAAACATCGCTAGCGCAATTCAGTGGCGAGGAGAGAGAGAGTGGGATACGGGAGTAAGGAGAAACGCTGAGATGCGAACCTTGCTAATCTGGTCCTGGCAGTATTATATGGATGTATGTTTGTAAAAGGAAACGTCGAAATCTAGTAGAATTCAGGTACATAACCAACCCTGTTCCGTACACAGCAGGGTGGCAGCTGTGCAAAGTTGAGTTATCTTTCCTTTGGTGCGACCCAATCCAAAGATTGCCGGGCGAACGTTCGTCCGCCTTCCTGGACCCCGGAGACCCCTTTTCGCTTAGACCAGTGATTTCTAATTTCTGATGCAGGTGTACACAGCAGGACAAGTCAAATGTGACGATTACCCGATCGGAAATATGACACCCGCGCTCCTGAGAAACGACCATCACAATCGGAACAGTAACGACACGGAAATTCGGTGAGAAGCCAATAATCTAGCTGGTATTCGATTTGACGTGAATGAGCCTGTCTGTTGCGGGGAGCCAGCTCACACTAGTGCTAGCAATATCCAGGACTGAGCTGAACATGGAATTAATTATCAAAATTTAGTCAAGGGTTAATTCTGAAGTTTAGCCCACTTGACCTATAAGTTTGGGCCAAAATTGAAAGTCTCTGCTTCGAATGTACTGACCATTGAATCGGCATGGGAGTGGGACGTGAACATGATAACGCGTAGCCAAATCGTATCGTACGCTCTTGCTAGCTCGATGTTCCTTTGAGTCTGAACCTTTCTTAGTTTGTCAACCCATTCTTGACAGGTAAACTGGATATCCACATAGATTTCAATGTGTAGACAAACACCGACGAGATAAGTCGTCTTCGCGTTCGACCCGCACGACTACCGCAACGACGGGGACTCGTGACTCATAGTGGAAGATCGACTGGATTAATCAGAATTACTGCTCCCCGGCTGAAACCGAACACCGTGACACTCGCTGGGACAAATTGTGCACTTTTTAATGTTCCAAATGGGAGACCCAACGATCAAGCTATCTGATCATGACACAGTTAACGATGTTGCCCCGACTTGTTCAATTGTGCGAAGTGACTGCGTCGTTGACATGTATATAAGTTACAGTGGTGTCTATTGTGTGTATCATATCTCTGCCACGTGGCGACGATGCCAATCTGCCTCCACCCATCAGTTGATAGCGTCGCGGCGTCCGTGACTTGATCGGCGTGTAGCTAAGAGCAACCATTGAAGTATTAAAATACTTGACATTTGTACGGATCCCCAGTGTTTCTCTCGATCCGACTTATATGTAGGGCTCTACCCAGTCATTTGAGCGCGAGACTTCTCCGCGTGAACCTTTAACTCGTTAGAGAGCGGGCCAGCGGTCGCATATGCCTTGACTTCCCAAGTCCTTTTACTCCTGGTCCTATTCTCTCGAATCACCGACGATCGGACGGAGCCAGATGGGTTGATCAACTCCAAGGGAACACTGCTGGTCGATGAACTAATCCAAGTTCGACCGCAGCATGTTTCTTATCCAAATCTTATCTATGCATCGATACGCACTTGGAAGCATAACTACGAAAACCGGGGTCGGGCGTGTCGAAGGGCATCAGCTGAGTTCTCAGTTTCCTCTTCTGTCCCCTGCGTCCGCGCTACAAGGCGAAAAGAAAGGAGAACCGCCGAGTACCAGTGCAAAGCGATCCTATCGCGATGCCGTGGCGGTGGGACCACATACCCCGACCACTCTCAAAGCTGGAAGCGAGACCGGATCTGACAGCGACCTTGGTGAAGATTGCAACGTACTACCCCAATAGCGAGACACAAACCGGGATGGTCCGTGGTCCGAACTAAACAAAATGATGCGGGTCGCAGCAAGGGCCACCCCATTAGACAATACTTAGCGGATCTGACAACCGAAGTGAGATCGCGCGTACCCCACAGGTAGCGAGAACAGCTTGTCCGTAAGAGAAAGACCACCATTCCATAAGCGTATGGAAAAAAATAGGCGACGTCGGACCGTGGTCCGAGTCGACGTGAGAGTAGGGGCACTCTCAAGATAAGGGAAAGGGAGTCGATCCCAGAAATTGGGGAGACGTTCCACTTGGCGAACGTGAACTCGGAGTGAGTGACGACTTAAAGAAGCTAACAAAAGAGCCCCCCAGTAACCTGCGAGTCCGCTTATAGTTCATCCGAGACCGAGACGGGAGGGGAGAGTGAGCCCGGGACGAAGGTGCATAATCACACAAAGCTGCCTTAGGAAGGCAATAAGTTAGTGTATAAACGAAGCCCAATTCGTCGTGAGAAAGATATTATGTCCAGGAACAGATGAAGAGGCTTTGTGGTTACCTGAGGCTCTCAGAATTGCTAAGGATGCCTTTGGCGTATCAGGTGTTTACGAAAACTTGAGCAAAAGGGAACAAGCTTATGAGGTCGCGGATTCGTGTGGTTTAATCCGCGCAACAAATGGCCCCAGCGAGTTACCTAGGAAGTAGGTTATGTAGAATGGAAAAGGAAACGATCCAGACTTCAGACAGGTCTGAGGGATCGGGTCCGTCTTCGAGCGGCAGTGAATCCGACTCGTCATATGATAATAGTCTTGTTCCCCCGGGCTCCACAGTGTCGTCATTGTGCTGTGCTAGTAGTCGCCACCGAAACCCGCGAAGGAAGAGGACGTATTCCTCGAGGTGATCATATTCAGGGTTGGCTAAGCGCTGTGAAACCTCCTATTCCTAAGAGAGAAAGAAGAAATCGGGCTATGGAAAGCTGAAACCCTCCTACCAAATACAATTCGTCCTCAGACTCGTGGGCAGACCAGCGTGTTTTGATCGAGTAGAGGTAGATTGCATCAGGGTGGAAAAACAGGATTTCGTGCGATCGCACTACTTGACTCACAAGGCCCACAAATTCTGCATTCGTGACATAGCTGAGGACCCGTAAAGTGGAATACACACGATTTCTTCCTAGATGTGTTCAACAGTTGCTTCCCGGTCGGTTCTAGAACGAAACAACAGTGGAAATTGAGCGAATACCCGCAAAGGGGACGCGCCGTACGCGGACACATGCGGAGTTAGACCAACCCCTGGAAACTAGGGGCGATGTTAGCGAAAGAAAAAAAAAGGAACCAAAGGAACGGAGCAGTTTCTAATATTAGATGCAGTAGGATCTCTGCAAGATAAGCTTAAACCCTGGGAAGTCCTCGCTTAGCAAGATGAGGGCGGCCGCAGAAGTAATTGAGATCGCTCACTCCGTGGACGGGGCACTAGACCCCAGGGCGATCCCTGGGGGGGGGGGGAATGGATGGCCGCCTAGCACCGTGAGTGGTTTCTGCATGCGGGTAGATGAACATGCCAAATAGTTGAGAAATCTGGCCGACAGCACCAAACGTGTTGACCACGCTACAGTTGGGCTCACGCGAGTTCAGGATAGAGGCTTTCAGGATGAATGAGCTTGACGATAGCAGGCGTAGAATGGGGGATGCGTTGGCACGTCGGACTGAACATGTGTTGACGATGAGCGCACCACACCAATGATACCCCCCCAGTACGTGTGTACTGTCGCGACCGATTGAGTGTCTATGGAGAGAATGATACCCAGCTGTTGTGTGCAATGACATGGGAGAGCGAGTAGAGATACTATTAGAGACGCGCATTCCACATGTGTGATTGAGCAGGTACGCCTCGAGTTTGGCACTAAGGCACAGCAGCGGCAACAGCCCATCGGCTTACTATGGCTAATGCATAAGATCTTAGAGTTGAAGAAACTCTAATGGCAGAATATGACTCAACATGGTGTGGATCGGGGTGGCTACATCGCTTCAATTATATCACTTATGAAGTGGACGAGGACTGTGGTAAGTATCTTATATGAGACAAATCTGGAGTTTCGTACCTATACAACCCCGACACATCTGTTACTATGAGAGCGCATTGACCTAATTGGATGGCAGGAAGAGGGTGTTTTCCGGGAGAAAAGAGAACTGAGTCCTTCTAAGAACTGATGGAGGTGAAAATCCACCCTGGGTTCCAGGGAAGCGACGACAAGCACGGAACTATGATTCCCCCTCAAATATTGACCATAGGATGAAAGAAGGCAACGGAGGTACCTAAGACCATCTGGGAAGTTGGTCACGGGAGATCATAACCAAAACAGAGGGAGTCCGGAACATAGCATCTCGTGTGGCAGATATACTTAAAGAAGGGATCGACACTGTGAGGCTGTTAGCAAAGCTCCTTGGCCCCGAAACTGGTTTACCTCCACTGTGTGCCATCAACCACATCAGCTTCGCGAGTAAAGTGTACCCAGGGAGACCACAAGACCTCCGAAGAGCTGAGGGCCCAGCTCGAGTTTCAGGTGCGGAAGCGCAGACCCATCTGCGTATCACGTGTAGTATACTTCACTAAGAATGCTAACCGTCTGTAGAAAGTATGCATCTAGGGCATCAGCTTTTCTAAGCGCTCATTGGGCTCGCTAAACCTCGCTTACCCCTTTTGGAGTCATTTATGGGTATTTTGGCCAATGAGAGACTCGCAAAATGTCGTTGAACGAGTACGTTATATTTTGAGTGTTGCAGTTGCCTAGTGGGGGCATCGGGAATGTGGAACGGGCTTTGGGATGGGCTTTGCTCGTTCTCTTTTTGGACAAGCGTGAAATTGGCCCATTTGGTCTAATGCTCTCTTCTTTTGGATGTATGAGTGCATGTGTGAAAACGCCTATGAGTGCGAAGAAGGAGGGGGGAAAGAAACATGAAAAATGCAGCTAATGGTGGAGCAAAGTGTTCATCAGGCCGGGGCATCTGCGTTTTTGGAGTTGTGTGCACTGACATGAACAATGGGAATGAATTACAATTGCCAAGGTTTTCAAGACAATGAGTGTGTTTTCATCGTTCGTAAAGAGAAGCACAGCCGGAGCCGATGGGAGTAAGCCTAACGAAACAAGTCTTTTATCATTAACTTTTCTAGGTCGGGCCACGTTTCTGATGTCAACCAAGTTCATATGCTGGGAGTGCTCAACAAATGGACCGTGTATCTGTTACCAAGCCATGGCGTTGTTGTCCAAGGTCAGGAAGACCAGAACAGCTGGGTGTCGCGGACGCAGAGTAGAAAGTTACTATGTCCAAATATGTGCTAGACGTATAGAACGTCATGATCTTCTTACAAATGGCATGTGGCGCTGCGAAGGAAGGTCACGCAGAAGTTTCAAAACATACGACCCTGGCAGACTCGCTTGTGTTCTCCACTCCCATTGTCACCTCCGCTCTTTAAGTTATTCTTTCCTTCTTCCATCGCCCTCCATGACCAGGACGCGGAATCTCACCCTTTCCGTGAAGGAGTTCAGCCATCTGGTCGGCGAATCTCTTGACTTTACCAACGCTACCCCTTCCACGCAGTCATTCACTGATAACACCGCT
>QFEI01000423.1:0-12589 GCA_003316145.1 Neoboletus magnificus | reverse complement strand
GCCCGAGTGCGGCGAGACCCAGACTGTCATGCAGTTGCCTACGCCAAGTCCGTCACCGACGTGGTCCACGCCTCCTTTCGTTGTTCGTCTGTTGGAACCAAACGAGAATATACCTACACCTGTGGACAGACCTGCATCGCCTGCGAGTTTGGGGCCGCATGTTGGTGGGTTGGATTTAGCTGGTGGTCGTGGCAAACGGGCGTCTGGATGGCATGTCTACGGGTGGTTCGATGAGGTGAACGTCGCGGACGACGAATGTCATGTCGCGTCGACGGCGACCGCCACCTCGGACAGCAAGTTAATCAAGAGTCACGTTACAGCATTTCGGAAGGCACACGATGCGTGCGGCAGACATCCGAGCCAGGACAGTATGTCCACCGTGTCGACTTGCGAGACGATGTTTTACAGCGCACGGTCGAGTTTGTTGGTCCATTGAACCAAACTTGTCCCCGCTAGTCTAAGCTTTCTTTTCACTGTCTCGTGGCCCTCTCATCCCGCGGTACAGATGGCCTCCCTCGATTGCAAACGTTTGTGATGAGATTGTTATTGCTTCTGTTTATGGAAGTGCTTAGAACGCTCTTTCCTTCAGTACCTATCGCCATGCAACCTTTCTGATACGACGATTAGTTTAGGTGAGATTGTAGAGCGGGTCGATTACATATGATATTACATGCCTCGCGTTCGTGCCCCTTGGGGCAACAACCGTTATTTCACCCCATGATGGTTCCTTTGTGTGTTTATTTGACGTGCTCCGTCCATCCATCTATCATAGGCCTTGTGCAGGAAGAATGGGTGGTTGTAATGAATTGTGATACATAAATATAAGGACTCGTGCTGTCGAGGATGCTATTCTGGCTGTATTTATGAGAGGATAACGTGACGTGACGTGACTCGACGCGATGCTTCAGTTGATGTGACTCAACGGGTCGCGTGAATCTTGAACCCCTCCAAGTTTGATCAATGGGTTTGCGAACGCCGACGACGGTCTTCGTCTTCGCCTCGAGTCGTCCCGTTTCCCAGGGTCCGCGAAGGCCACTGGACAGCAAGCGCGACCCGTCCCCCCCGAATGTCTGGCTAACGTTCGTTGTCGACACAGTACGGATCCCAAGGGTTCAGGACCCCACCCGCGAACTTGACGGTACGTACATATGTTCATTTATCCGAGGCGCGGGTACATGCTGTCGAGCTCGGGACGACGTAATGACGAGCGGCGCGCGCGCCAGAAGTTCAGCTCTTCGTCCCTGGATTTGGATTAGGCTTCGAGCCGGTTTGGTTTGTGCGACATCGAGGTGGGTCCGGTTCGGTGTTTCAGATTGGTGTCTGTCTTTTTTTTAGTGGTTGATAGTGAATGCTGTCGGTGCACGACGGATTCTTTTCGCTGCTCGACATTTGGATGATGGCCTGTCAAGCGGCAAGCCCCTATAGCTGTCGGATCGCTTATAGGGGTACAGGTACGTGTCGAGGGTGCTCACCGAGTGTTGTGCATGCGACACGCGTAATCGTCAGACGCATACATGCATATATGCATCGTTCGTCGAAAAAAGACAGACTCCGAGGTCAATTTGAAGCGTGTACTCACGGGCGCAGGGTAAGAGGAATATCATTGATCAGTGGTCACGGCCATTCTAGCGGATGCAATACATACGTGATCGCGGAAGCACATCATCGAGCACATCACCAGTATTATTTCGTCGTCGGCGCCCCGATCGAACTCGACGGACCCCCGTAGTGGGGACACGACCACCTGTTGTTGATACGGACCGCCCCGCCACTCCATGGTCTCGGACATCTTTCATGCCGAGTCGATTCTCCTGTTCTTGTCCATCTGTATGAAAAAATGTCCCACTAAAATGGTCGAAGGACGTGGGATATGTGACGATTCGGTAGGTGCCATCCCTTTTGGTGACGAGTATCAGCGTTCCGTTGATTGGCCCTCACCGCGTGACACCAGGACGTCCTAAGTGCGATGTCAATTGGAAAAATGACCCGGGCGTGGAGTTCGTATGATCACGGAGGCAGTGGTGCGCTCAGCCAGTGGAAAAGCATCGCCATTGTACGTCGTGTTGCCAGAACCTCTTTGAGCACTGACTTGATCTCATATGGTACCGCCCAGAAATTCGCACCGTCTGCCCGATAGGGGCACTGTAGATGGTTCTGGCCACGAAACGCACAGCGTTACATCGGCTTCATCGTCCAAAGCGAGACGTGCTGATGTCTGTGCTCGCCTGATCCTTGTCATCCCCGGGCGATATTGTCACCTGCTGGCTGATTCTGACGCATAGAAAGGCTGATCTCGCTGAGAGAATTCGTCAGGTGTGTGGCGGTGTCGGCGCTGCTTGTGAAGTTTGGCGTTTCAACTCAGTCTTGTGCATTCCATCGGGTCGTTGGTGATCCTTGGTACACGCTCGGAACACGTTCGACTGGCTGAGTAATACCCTCCAGTGTCCGGAAAGAGATCATAGATGCTCAACGTAACAACGAAATCATCGTTTGATCATAGGCGTATTGAACGTTATACATGAACGTCCAGGATGCAATGAGATCTACTGTGCGTGTTTTCGCGTTTCAAGTCAGCAAAATCCGCGCAGACTTGGCGCTCTTGGCTGCGGAGAACAAGACACAAAGTGAACAAACTAGAGAAACGGACAGTCAAATTTCCCTTGGACTGTGTCGAGAGGTGCGTGTGCCGTAGAAGTTTGGAAAAGGCCGTTTACATCTTGCTGACCTTGGTAGCGGCGAAGGAAGAGAGGAGAATGAGTTTGGTTCGCAGGTGCGTGGAAGAGTCCTGGCGGCTGGCGCGGATGGAACATTGACGACGCTATTTCACTACGTTCGTGCACAGGAGGCTGCAGATTACGTACGCTAGACACTAAAGTGAGACTAATGCGTGGAAAAGAATTCCGCAACGACGCCCGTTTTTCGTCTGGAAACAAGGCCCATGCCAGATTGGTCTCCGCACAGTTGTCGACGAGGATTCTGTACAGCTGATAAGCAAGAATGCCCTGAAGACAAGACTATCTGAGGTTGAAGCACATCTGCTACTGACGCTCGTTCGACTGCTATGTATCACCAGGTCGTTTGGGAGAGCCACCTTCTCGGAATGTCCAAGCATGGCTCAGGCACGTCTCGAAGTGTATCACGTGCGTGGTGTTGAATGTCACATCGCAGATCGTCGAGAGGAGTTCGACCCTTTGGCCTGTCATAATAGCCACTCCGTTATCGTCCCACTTCACCTCCGGCTGTCCTCCTTGGCCATGGCATAGCCCAGCCCTCGCCTTGTCTCAGTTGTCCATCATTTGATCATTGTTGTTTCTATTGGGTCATGGCGTCCTCGCCTTTGGCTCTCTCTTCTTGGTTCGTGCCCTTCTTATTCTCGTCACATGGTACGACATAGGTCGAGTCCATATATTCCCTGGACGCGGTCACGTGCGGGACCAGCCATGGCCTGTGCTCAAATCCTTGATTATTGTCGACAAAAAGGGGTTAGTAAACGAGGATGTCTCGAGTGCGCTGTCCGATGCACTTCAAGCGTTGATAGGCATCGTTATCCGCGGTGGGCAGGAGGACCGACAACATCACGCGTAGTTGTATATTGCTCCCATGACAGCAATGCCGGGTGCTACATTGTTTTCATCTGACTGATTCGGATGGAGAGTATGTCCAGCCAAATGATATTTGTAGGATGGTCCTCCTGCACGTGATTGCGTCGAACGGATATGTCTATTCGATCCAAGCCGTACAGGATATGACGCGAACAAAAAGACGGCGAGCTGAGAAGGGCGACGGAGGCAAGAGCACCATGACTAAGTAGAAACAATGATAATCAAATGATCCGGGCGACTGACAAAAGGTGAGGGCTGGATTGCGCCATAGCTAAGGACGATAACCGGAGATGAAGTGGGGCGACAACAAGGTGGCGTATTCTGGCAATAATCCCGCCGAGCGTCATGAAATCGGGGAAGCATTGAGCGCTGAGAGTGGGCGCGCATACGACGTGGCCGCAGTCGTTGCAGAGGATTCGTGAGAGTAATCTACAGCCTCTACAGACCGTGAAAGATCCAGATTCTTAAGGGTGTAGCACCTGAGGAGGTGGTCCCCAGACTGATCACATGGTTTTGTAGGTGTGTCGGCGTGAATATGTATAGCCGCACTGGCGATGGTGGTGATGCTCCTGCCACAGTCGCGAGGTCACATTGGTGGACGAGGGGGAGGGCACGCTGGCGGGCTGTGTTTTGTGTCCTCGTGTTTCCCAAGGCGCAACCAGTCGCTGAAGACGTGAGCTGGCATGACCACACTGGATACAGCTTACCGAATTTCCAGCAAGATGACGTAACGATAGCTATCGCATGTCCAGTAGACGTAGTAGACGCACATGATGGACTCCTATGCCAGGGTAGTGGCGTTATGTCGCACGACAGGGTTGTATGCAGTTGTATGCAGTTGAAGATAGTCTCCTCTGACTATTCTGAAAACCGACTGACTCAGTCATAATAACACAATCTCAATGATTCCTCCGCTTTGACCGCATGCGCCACTTCAGACATCGTTAATGTGCGCACTACCCTCACAAGTTAATTCCCAGGACATAGCGAGTCTTGGAAGGAAGAGCGGGAACAGTGGCGCCCCCAGGAGACCGTCCACGATGGCGTTCGCTCGCCGCCTGTCCTCCCCAAGCAACGTCCCAGGGCGAGGGGAATCAGCCCTCATCTCATCCTGCAGCATGTACAGCCCTATTCGGCTAACTCAACCATGATGCATCAATACTGATGAACGGCGGAAATAGAGCCAAAGCTATATTTGGCTAGTGATAAGAGATGGTTTCATCTGATAATGTTACTCGCGTCCGCAGTATGCGAGCCAGCCAATATCGTGTCCGGCCGGTCGGGGAAAGAGTGGATGAGTTGTTTGATCTAGGGGCATCCGTGGTCCAGAAAGACCGCAAAGAAACCTTTTCTGTTTTTCTTTTTGGTTAGTTCAGGGTTTTTCCCTTTTTTGGTCTCTCCTCCAGTCAGAGCTCTCCTTTGGCAAACAGAGTGATCTAACCGTCAACGTAACAGAGTACACTCTGGAGATGGCCCTACCATGTGCATGATGATACGTAACGAAGCACAGCTTTATTTCAGTCCTTCACCCGGAGAGTTATTCTTAGATCTAAGGATGCCATCTTGATCATTCACGAGCACCTCAGTCTGACGCGTCCGTCGGCGCGGGCTTATTCCAGAGCCAAATATAGCACTGGTCTGGTATCAACAGAACAACAAGATCGCTTTTTTGAACCCGTTTGTGTCCCCTTGGGATACGTTACCCGATGTAAGATAGTACTAGGCTATGTACATAGGGACGGCCAGAAGTTGCTGCATCCCCCTGTCCCATAAATGCCCCGGGCTACGCCCCCCAGACACAATCATTTGAATGACAAAAATCGGACACCGCAGTGCCACTATTTGCCAACGGTGAGCAGAAAGTCGCATTTATTCAATTCGGTAAAATCAACCCGACCGAGAACTTTGGCCACCCGAACGACGCTGAGCGCTGATTTGAATGATAATGATTACCCGGTTCATAACGAGTGGGCGGGTTGGTAACACATCAAAGCCGAACTAACGGAATTGCGCCGCATGGTGTGCCGCCCAATGTTATTCGAACAGGCGTGATGATCGAATAGGAGTAATGAACTGTTCAGCCAACCGGGTGGGCAAATACCGTTCGTCCCCCTGATATGATCGAAGGCTAGGTGCTTGAAGGTCTCCGCGGTCATATCGGATGGCGGTACATTGAATAATCCGTAGCCCGGGATGTCCCTGACACAAGGTAGCTCATAGATGGGATAAAGGTACAGCTCTGCAGGCGTCCTCGGTGCGATGACCACGTTCGGCGCTTCAAGTGCTCGACGGACGCTTGATGTTTTGGAGCTCAGCAGTCTCGGTCATGTGGGCTAATGTTCAGTGTTATTTACTTGACGAGGTTCAAGGTGCGAGTCACCGCCGGTTTGTCATCACTCAGTCCAGTCAAATGTCGCCTACTTGTAATGCCGCTCAGTCCTTGAAGATTTGAATCGAATCGGTATTCTGAAAAGCCGCATAGCCGCTCCTCTTCGTTTTTTTGGTAGGACCCTTACTTAAACAATTTCCTTTTTTGCTCGCAGTCCTCCAATCACAGCTCTTAACTGACCTTTAGTAGCCACTCAAGCGATAACGTTAGGTTGCAGATTCGAACCTATAGAGCTTCCCTCCCAAGCCGAACATTGGCCGAGTGGATACCTGCTTTACGCCGCATTTATTTTTGGGTTCCGATACGAAACAAGTTGATGCACCCTTGGAATGAACTGTTACGGTTATGGCAGGTGGGGGGTCCTGCCACCCCAGAGTGGAATACAACATGCCTCAGTGTTGGTCTCCGCCGGACGAAGACGACCTCGAAGAATGTCACTTTCAAGGTAAGGGATTGGATTGGCCTCCATGGGTCGTACACTTAAAATGTGATGTGGATTTGCGTCGCTTGTCATCCAAACGATCCATTCCCTATCGGTGCGCTGTGGTCAAACTTGCTCGTGGGTGCCCTTCCATAGGCTCAATGATCGCGGAGACTATCCCTGTGGTCCCGTGCGATGCCGGAGGGAATTCCTCAACGTAAGCACCGTCCGGCGAGGCTCAAAAAGTCCTCCGAGGTCCTTATCTGAACCGGTTCTATGAATGTTTGTCAAATTACCTACCCAATATGCGTGCCTCACGGTCTCGAATCAAAGCCGGATGGGCCATCTATCAAAGAAGTCATCCCCCTTTCGAGTGATCACTACATGTCATCTCAGCATCACCATGGCCGCGTTCTATTTTGCAAATATTGGCTGGGTACAGGATGCTGCCGACGCTGTGTCTTTACATCGATGCGAAGACGATGACCCAATTCCCGATCCTGTTGGGTCCATCTGCATGATACTCATACAGATCTCCGCCTGTCAAAGGGGGCGGTTTTGCCTTAAATACCAACCTGATGCCATGGAAGCTGGCACACTTCCTGTAGTCTGTTGGTTTTAGACAAGATGCAGGGACGAATACTCATCCATTCCGTAACGCTGACCGTCGTTGCCATCGCTGTGGTGTACTTTCTCGATCGTCGCCGGCAACGACAGAAATTTGCGCTTCTTCCTCCTGGGCCGCCTGGTTCACCACACGGCCGCTAGTGCGTCGTCTCTGCATAATTTACACGGACTGACCTCTGATCTAATCGCGCCAGCCCGCCTCGATTGATACAATCATGGATCGAAGAATACGGTCCAGTCATTTCCCTTAAGCAGGGCCGGGACGTCCTCGTCATCATTGGCCGTCACCATGTAAGGGTCTATGTCGCACACGGACTGGTGCTCTCTGACAATGATACTTGTGATTTTCCCCCTCCCCTTAGGAGGCGACACAGTTGATGGAGAAACAAGGGGCGTGCTTCGCGGATCGACCACATTCGGTAGCGGGGAGCGACATCCTCGGTCGTGGGATGCGCTTCATGCTGCTGAGTGCCGGTGACAGATTACGACGTTTTCGAAAGCGAGTTGCTACCTCGTATTTTCTTTTTTTCTCGCTGATCTCCAGCCCCCTCCCCATATAGAGCGGCGTATTCACATTTTCAGCCGAAAGCGACGCTAGTGTATGATGCGGACCAAACAGCATTTGCGAGAAATATCGTGCCCAACCTCTTGGACGATCCAGATTCGCACCAATTACATATTAAACAGTGAGTTGTGCCTGCGCGGAAAGGGTACGACACGCGGTACTCACCGGTCCACGCTCTCCCAGATTCTCAGGGTCGGTCACCCTCCGCGTCGTCTACGGAAAAACAACCCCCATTTCGATGACGGAGGACCCATACCTCCTCCACCTCAAACGCATGGTTCCGATCGTCCAAAGTGCTCTCTTACCCGGTGCATACAAGGTCGATCATATCCCGATCCTGAAGTACGTGCCGTGGTATGGGAGACAGCTCAAGAAGTGGGGCGAGGAAGAGTATCAGATGTTGATGGGGTACATGTCTCAGTATAAATCCCAGATGGTGAGTAGGCAACGTCGGTTGAGGTCTCCTGTTCGCAGGAAGCTAGGTTAACCACATGAGTGGGTAGATGTCGGAGAGCGGGCCAAATTCTGTGGCCAAGGAAATCATTATGCACAAGGTGACAGATGGTAACTTTAGCGAGCCGGAGACGGCGTATTTTTTGGGATCGCTCGTTGGAGCTGCGTTCGATACCGTACGTGTCATATGCTGCCCTATGACTGTATTCTTTTCTTACCTTATTGTGCAGACGCAGGTGGCGATTTCTACCATCATGATGGCTGCTGCGCGGTTCCCGGAAGCACAAGCGATTGTTCATGCCGAGCTTGACACCGTCGTCGGGCGAGATGCGGGTGAGTCTTTTGAGCATAGATTATCGTTTCTTGGTGATATATAACTGTTGTGATTTGGATAGCACCGACATTTGCGGAATGGACGTCGCTCGTCGAGCTCCAAGCCTTCATCCTCGAAGCCTTGCGATGGAGACCAGTTAATCCATTCGGTCAGTATCTCGTCATGCTCACTGGTGTACACGAATGTAAAATATACTTCCTACGTCACAGGCGGACCTCGCCGGGCTTCCAAGGACGTTTTCTGGGTCTGTCCTTTCCCTGATTTGGTGGCCACATCGTGCTGAATATGGACTTGTAGAATGGCTATTTCATTCCTGCAGGGGCAACCGTATTTGGGAACCACTGGTAAGCTGAAACCAGATTAACGATACCCTCCTGGGATTGTTGGACTTACGGACAATTCCCCCTCACAGGTGCATTGCGCGCGACCCTGATGTGTTCCCCGACCCCGAAACATTTTTCCCAAAGCGATGGATTGGACCTGATGGGAACATCAACAATGAGCTCAAAGCCTACTCGTTTGGATTTGGACGGCGAACATGCGTCGGATCGAACCTCGCCATCCGGTAAGCCTATGCCCATGTCTTGTCCATCTCAACCCATCTCCACGTTGACATGACCCACGCTGCATACGTACACGTGGATGGCCGTCGGAGATCGGACGGTGACTGCCAACGTGCTTATCAGCCTTTCGCTTATCGTCCATTTTTCCCATTTCCGCAGATCGCTCTACATCGCCTCCGCGACTATCTTTTGGGCGTTTAAGATCGCTGAGGACCCAAAGCGGCCGATCGACGATACGGCCTTTGTGCCTGGCATCGTCTCGCACCAAAAGCCGTTCAGTCTGGTGTTCGAGCCAAGGATGGATGTGGCACATTTGCGTGAGGTAGTTGGAACATTGGGAAAAGCAGAGTGAGTCGCGTGGTGGTGTAAAACAGGTAATTTTGTCTCTGTTTGTACCTAGATCCGATATGGCTTCCAAATTGCCTTTTGGAGCTTTGGAGACCTACGCTCAGATACTGCGGTTGTAGAACTATCTATGCGTATTAATGTTTGCTGTGCGGCTTGACAAGTCGATACGGGACGGGCGAAAAGTGATAAATATTGCGGTGTACCAGATATATAATCTGTGAGTGACAGCGGCCGAATGACGCAGCGTTAGATAATGAACGCGGGAAGACATTTTGCTGGTATGCTATGAGCGGGCGTGGTGTGCGGGCGTGAAAGGAATGAAGAGTACTGACCCTCCATTCTACACTAACGTGGGCTGGACACTTGACCCTCGACTCCCTGGAACTCAGCCGTAAATGCCATATATATAAGTAGGGGTTAGGCTGGTGCACTCGGAGTCTCCCGGGTTTGGCCATTGTCACAGTCTAGGGATTCACACCACAGCCTATCGGCATGTTCAAAAGCCATTTGGTATGGGCTTCACTCGTTTGCGGTTTTTGTAGGACTCATAATTTCCTTTTGTGCCGGCCTCATCCTCCGATCACGGCTCTTAGACGTCGCAATCACGAGGGAACCCTTTGCACCTCTGTCGCCGCAAAATGTGAGAACTGCGGTTGAGCAATCCACCATATAGGGTGTTACTTAAAATTAGAACGCGTCTTAAAGGCAGGTAAGGACGACTCGGTTTATGAGGAGTACGTAAAACTACACAAAAGCAATATTTAAGTAATTTGCTGATAAGAGAGACCCGAGTAAAAGCCTCACTCAGTTGCTTACTCTAATCCGATGCGCCACCTACGTAGCCGAGGCACAGGTTTTAACCTATCTGAAAACACGCCATTGCAATACACTGTCTCATAAATTATACATATGCCAGTACCAACTCACCCAGCCGCCACTGTTTCCTGATGCGGCCGGAGCCATATACCAGCTTTTCTGAGCGTTCATTGGGCTGCCCAATGGCTCGCTAAACCTCGCTTACTCCTTTTAGAGTCGCTTATGGGTATTTTGCGAAGCTTCGTTAAATGAGTACGTTATTTTTTGAGAGTTGCAGAGTCAGCCTATCTGCAGTTTTTAGCGGTCATATTGGGACCATTATGGTGACCAAATCCAAGGAAAGTGTCGTACAAGGTGTTCCGGTCCAATCAGAGTCCTTGCTGAGCCTCGCGTAGGCTCGCCAAAGCCTTCAGAAACGCAACGTAACAAGTGCACTCTGCAGATGCCGAGGGCCGAGGGCGACTCAGACTATCCCATAATGCATAAACAAGAGAATTCGGTAACGAACACTATCCATTATGGGATAGTCTGTATGTAACGTTATGGCTTGGTGCCACAGGCCATTTGAGAGCCGTGATTGGAAGATGGCCACCAAGAAGGAAAATTATGGGTCTTACTCATGCCGATTTGGCTCGGGGGAATGCCGATTCTTGAGGGTGTCGTTTGCTTTTAAGTAAACGGTAACTTCATGCCATGGTCAATTGCACTCAATACTGGTTGGAACAATGCAGGGACCTATCCTTTTGTTGTCACTCCCAGTCCTGGGGACCCTCGCCGTGGCGTACTTGATTGACCGTCGTCAGCAACGCCAGAAACATGCCCTCCTTCCCCCTGGGCCGCCTGGTTCACCACATGGCCGCTAGTACGTCTTGTCTGCACCATGCCCATGGACTAACCACAATTTGATCTGACCCCGCCAGCCCACCAAGACAGATTCAATCATGGATCGAAGAATACGGTCCAGTCATCTCCCTCAAACAAGGCCGGGACGTACTCGTCATCATTGGCCGTCACCATGTAAGCGTCCGAGCCTTGTACACGGCGTGGTGGTCGCTGACCAGGATGCGTGTGGTTTTTCCTCTCCCTTCAGGAGGCAACACAGTTGATGGAGAAACAGGGGGCATGCTTCGCGGATCGCCCGCATTCAGTGGCGGGGAGCGATATCCTCGGTCGTGGGATGCGTTTCATGTTGTTGAGTGCCGGTGACAGACTGCGACGCTTCCGAAAGCGAGTCGCCAACTCGTATTTTCCTTCTTTTTGCTCATCTCTGGGCCCCCCCTCCCATATAGAGCAGCCTACACCCATTTTCAACCGAAGGCGACACTGGCATACGATGCGGACCAGACAGCATTTGCGAGAAACATCGTGGTCGATCTCTTGGATGATCCAGAGTCGCACCAATTACATGTTAAACGGTGAGTTGCATCTGCGCAGGGGAAGGAGGGAGGGGCACGACACCGGACTCACCGTCCACGCTCTCCCAGATTCTCGGGCTCGGTCACCCTCCGCGTTGTCTACGGAAAAACAACGCCTGTTTCGTTGACGGAGGATCCATACCTCCTCCACCTCAAACGCATGGTTCCGATCGTCCAAGGTGCCCTCTTGCCCGGTGCGTACAAAGTCGATCATATCCCGATCCTGAAGTACGTGCCGTGGTATGGGAGACAGCTCAAGAAGTGGGGCGAGGAAGAGTATCAGATGTTGATGGGGTACATGTCTCAGTATAAATCCCAGATGGTAAGTGGGCATCGTTGATTGATGTCCCCTGTTCCCAGGACGCTAGATTAACACACGAGTGGATAGGTGTGGGAGAGCGGGCCAAGTTCTGTGGCCAAGGAAATCATTACGCACAAGGTAACAGAGGGGAACTTTAGCGAACCGGAGACGGCATACTTTTTGGGATCACTTGTGGGAGCTGCGTTTGACACCGTACGTGTCGCATGCTGCCCCATGACTATATTCATTTTCTTACCATGTTGTGCAGACACAGGTGGCGATTTCTACCATCATGATGGCCGCTGCACGCTTCCCGGAAGCACAAGGGATTGTGCATGCCGAGCTGGATGCGGTCGTCGGGCGAGATGCGGGTGAGTCTTTGGAAGTATATCGTTTCTTGGTGATACGTAATGTTGTGATCTGGGTAGTACCAACGTTTGCGGAATGGACGTCGCTCGTCGAGCTCCAAGCTTTCATCCTCGAAGCCTTGCGATGGAGACCAGTCAATCCATTTGGTCAGTACCTACCGTCATGCTCACTCGTGCATACGAACATTTAAGATACTTCATATTATCACAGGCGCACCTCGCCGGGCCTCCAGGGACGTCTCCTGGGTATGTGTTCTGTCTCTGATTTGGTGATCACATGATGCTGAATATGGACTTGTAGAATGGCTATCTCATTCCTGCGGGGGCAACCGTGTTCGGTAACCACTGGTGAGTTGAAACCAGAATGATCCCGTCGTATGATCGGCG
>QFEI01000422.1:70857-85933 GCA_003316145.1 Neoboletus magnificus | reverse complement strand
CACGAATACCTGCCCATCACTGGGCTGCCCGAATTTACCTCGGCTGCTGCGAAACTGATCCTCGGCTCGGACTCGCCTGCCATTGCCGAGGGGCGCGTCGCCAGTGTGCAAACTGTCTCCGGAACAGGAGCGAATCACCTTGCCGCGTTGTTCCTCAGCAGGTTTTACACCTTCAGCGGCCCGAAACAGGTCTTTTTGTGCAACCCCACATGGGGTAAGCCGGTTGTCGCATCTGTCTTCCTGGGCCGCACTTAGGTTGGCGTAGTCAATCATTTTGCTATTTTTAGGAATGTTGGTATCGCCCCGCTCGAATATCCGTATTATGATCCGCGCACTATCGGCCTCGACCTCCAGGGTTTCAAATCGGCCTTGGAGAACGCACCGGCACGTTCGGTGATATTGTTGCATGCATGCGCACACAACCCCACCGGAGTGGATCCGACCAGGGAAGAATGGAAAGAGCTGGCGGAGGTGATCATCTCAAAGCAGCACTATGCGTTCTTCGACTGCGCATACCAAGGCTTTGCGAGCGGGGACCTGGAAAATGATGCATGGGCTGTGAAGTATTTCGCTGAGAAAAGGGTCCCGATGCTCATATGCCAGGTACGAGATACGTATCTGCACCGACGGGCGCAAGGTTTACGTAGGCGGATTCATCAGAGCTTTGCAAAGAATGCTGGGCTGTACAGCGAGCGGATCGGGGCGTTGCATATCATTTCTCCGGACCAGGATACTGTCAGTCGAGTGAAGAGTCAGCTGTCGGTGATGCAGCGGAGTGAAATCAGCAATCCTCCGTCGCACGGAGCGCGGCTGGTGAGTGGCTCGTTGTCGTTGAAGCCTCGGATGATGGATAAAAGTGCAGATGGCGCTGATCCTGAATGATGCGGAGTTGTTCGAGGATTGGAAACAGGACATCAAGACGATGGCGCATCGGATCATCTCTATGAGGAAGGAGCTGTACCGGTTGCTGACTGAGGAACTGAAGACGCCGGGCAAGTGGGACCACATTACGAGGCAGATTGGCATGTTCAGGTGTGTTGTGAGGACGACGTGTGACGGGTGCTGATTCTGGCGTGGTAGCTTCACGGGATTGAACACGGAGCAGTCGGAGGCGCTGGTTGAGAAGGCGCACGTGTACATGACGACGAACGGGAGGATATCCATGGCGGGACTCACCACGCATAACATCCGGTACTTTGCGGAGAGCATGGACAAGGCCGTCAGGGGTACCCTTTGATCACCATGTGGCTGTGTAGAAATAACTGTGACGTGACAAGTAACACGAATGACGTCAGGATGTGGCTTGTGTGCGATGACATCACCCCCCGAATTCTGGACCCCGCCGGAACGCGCCGCGACGTCCGCCGTCCGTGTCCTCGCCCGGAACGCCCGTGGCGACCGATCACGCGCTCGCCAACTCGTCCTCGCCGCCGTCCACGCTCCCGGGACACCCTTTGTCGCTGTTCCCCTCGTTGTCCAGTGATGTTTTGCCGTCCCCCCTCTCTAACGGACTCGTGCTCCAATTGATACTTAAACTTGCCGCCAGCCTTGCGTCACCTCCCACCTCCCTGATTCCCCACCCGTCCGTCCTCCTCGTGTCCCCCATACTTCTCCCCCCGCCCTATTCAACCCCCGAGGCCTTTTTAAAAAAGGCCTCCACCAAAGTCCGTCTCTCGTCTTTTTCTCTCCTGCTCTATCTTACACAATGGGTAATGTAGTGTCGCTAGTCCAGTTCCAGCATTCCACACCCGCCCACGACGACCCTCCAAACCCCCTCGCCTCCCCGAGGCCCGCCACCGCTCCTTCCCACATAAACTTAATCCCCCCCGAGGCGCTGTGCGCCTTTGCACCCACTCCTCATCCGTCCCCCCCTCCCCGCGACAATCCACTCGATTCTCCTACCTCCTCACCCCCACTCCCTTTCTACACCGCACCATCTACCCCCCTGACGTCTCCTCAGCAAGAAGATCCTCCTCAGGACGCTCCTTCGGCCTCCATACAACAGGTCGCCGCTGCCGTCGCACCTCCTTCTCCGCCACCCACCAACCCTCGTCTTCAGCCTTCTTTGCCCTCTCTGTCCTCCCCTTGCGATATTGAGATGTTACCGCCTGTAGACGCATTCGTCGCTTCCGACCTAGCGTTAGACTTCACGTTAGATGACGAAGGTCTGAGCACCCTTGAAAAGATATACCTTTTTTCACGTAGTAGATCTGCACATCACCGGTACGCACAACGTCAATGTTTACTTTGCGATTCATACAAGTTCACATCGGTACAGCGTATTCATTTCGCATGCCCTCCCCTCATTTCTCGCCAACGTGATGCCGCATGAGGCAGCAGAGTACGTCCTCCCTCTTCTTCCAAGCTTGGCGATGGACGAAGGTACCTGTACTTTTAGCTCCTGGAGGCGCATCTGACACCTTACTCAGACGAAGCCGTAAAGGAAGCACTTGCCTCCGAGCTGGTCGAGATACTCTGGTGGTTTCTGACGGTATCTGAATATGTTGACGTCGTTCTACTTGTCCAGCTAATGTCCGACCTAGCACTGTATTCTCGTGGAGGAACCCCCAGATCCTGGAGTCATGCCTGTCTCGCGACAACGAGACGGAGATGACGCGACGTTGGTATCCGTACAGGCATTCACTCCCATTCTTGGAACGCTTCTTCTCAGCCCAAACGGCATGGTCAGTGGTCCTGCTAGATGTGCCGTCGTTGATTTGCTTTGCCGGATTCGAGAAGCAGACGATGCAGAAGAGTCTGGGTCAATAAATGCCCAAACTTCAGATAGCAGTTACGGACCGTTTGGCCGAATACAGAGGCAAATGTTTGAAGAAGAGCTCATACATCAGCTCGTCATCGGAATCGGGCGCCTAGATGCGTCAGTCGAGGAGGAGGATACTACAGAGATATGGTACGATGCAGCCGCCCGTACACCTGCTGGAGAACCCCCAGAAGGTCTACATTGTACATCAAGCTTCTTGGCAGGCGATCAAGCCTCAGTGAATCCATATTTTCCTCATTCTGCATCGCATGAATCGCCTACTTCATCGCCTGTTGCGACCCCATCCGGGGGTTTCTTGCCAACACCATTCCGATCTGAGGCAACATGCATAGGAACGCCACCCGCCGTAGAGTTACACACAGATACCGAAGCCCACCTCCCAAACGGAATGCCCCAGTCAGACCACCGATCCGCACGGCAAGAAACTGGAGACGCGGATGAAGATCTTGACCCTGGGGAGCAAGCAGCTGTGGGGCGGTTGTCCAGTATGAGCTTGATAGCCGCTGTAGCGGCGGGTGGTACGTCGTATACGACACACTTTGTTCACCCCTGATTGAACGTTTTCTGGCGGTTAGGTTCTCTTCGGTTAGACGCTCAGTGGGCCTTTGTACGAGAAGTTGAACGAGCCGGCAAGGATCCAGTGCACTGGGTGAGACGAGAGGCTACTTTCGCACTCGGAGCCCTCGCCAAAGTAATACCTGAAGAATTAGTTGCGTCAGCACTCGTGCGTGTTGCTTACGTCCGAATTTAGTCACCACATTAAATCTTCTTTAGCTTCCGCTGTTCGAAACGCTGCGCAAAGATACGATATGGCACGTTCGTCATTCATCCCTGTTCGCACTGCCAGCCGTGCTTTCCCGCCTCACTCCCGCTTTGCGGCGTTCTGTTGCTCTTTCGACCATTGTCCCGCTCTCACGGGACGAATCCCCCGCTGTTCGCTCTGGGGTGCTCGAAGCCCTTGGTGAGGTATTGTATTCCTTCCACACAGACAAATATGGCCCACCAGATGAACTCCTTTCACTATTTCTCGGACGTCAAGAAGACCATCTGATTACTCGGACCATGGCTTTTAATCTCCCGGCTTCACTTCCCTTTGGTGAGGCACATCATTTGAACCCTTCTGTCAAGTCTCTGACGGTTCAATCAAGCACCGTCTAAATTAGATTTATTTTATGATGATCCTGTTCGCCCCTTAGCATGTGCATTCAACTATCCCGCTGTCGCGCTCACATTGGGTCGAGCCCGATGGGGAGAGCTGCGCTCTTTGTATCTTACCCTATCTCAGAATAGGTCAATGAAGGTTCGGAAGACATTGGCAGCGAGCCTGGGCGAGCTGGCAAGGGTCATTGGCCCAGAGAACGCTCGATGCGATCTTGTCGACGTCTGGTGGGATGCCATGCGATGTGCAGAGGATGGCGACATACGACTGAAGGCCATCGAAGCACTTCCTCTTCTTGTTAGCGCGCTAGGTGAAGGGGAAGCGAGGAAGACTATCTTTTCTGGTTTGGTAAAAATATGGGAGGAGGGATGGTTGCGCAACTGGAGGGCCAGAGAGGGCATCATCAAAATCATTCCTGACCTCGCCGGCGCACCAGCTTATCCAGAGTGCATTCACCGAATCCTCAAATGGGGTCTAGAAGACGACTTTGGAGCCGTCCGAGAGGTCTCGATATCCGTGGTGAGCAGGTTTAGTCAACCATGTTTCGCCACCTCAAGGCTGTCTAGATCACATACATGCAGCGCGAAGATGGACCATGGAGGATTGTTCTGGATCGACTGCGACACGATATCCTGCAATTAGCCTATGCTGCTTCGTTTCGGAAACGCATGACGTACGTGTCTCGACTGGTGGATTCGATGTTACTCATAGTGCTTGATGCATCAGATACGTTGCCTGTCGGCAAGCACTGGCTTCATCTTCTCAAGTGGACAGCTACTTGGCAGATCGAAGCAATTGGCAAGCTCTTGAGCAACTCGCCAGTGACGATATCGTTGGCGTCCGAATTGGCGTCGCCCGTCTCGCTGGTTGTCTCCTTGGTTCGTATAAAGCACGAAAATGGCTCAAATGTACTAACTTGAGCGACTCAGATAAAGCTGCACGGTGTTCTGCTCACGTTCCACAGCCGGTAGTTGCTCTGGTGGACCGATTGCGTACGGATTGTTCTGCAGAGGTGAGATCCTATGTACCGTCTTCTGTGGATCGACCGGCCTATTCGGATCGTTCTGGACCATTCGAAACATTCTCCCGCCCGCCGCCTATGACGCATCGAGCGCTTACCGCCTCCGCTGGACGAGACCCACCTTGATCTGTATCCAAAACTGATGTGGAACCTCGCGATCCCACTCACTGCACGGGTTTCACGATATATATGTTCATCATGTGAATACATTATTGTTGGGACGTCTTTGACTCTTTGTTATACTACTTACAGCCATCCTGCTGATGCTGATCGCGGTGTATCCTTGTTCTCAGTTTTACGTATATACATAACACCGGGCGAAAGCCCAACTGGTCACGTTGACGATTCTGCGCCATTCTATAAGTGAAAATGTTCCCATCCCACACAGCCTGGGACGGGCATCGTCCATCACGTTGGCTGCATTCTTGTGAACTATCAAGGCAGAGCTGGCTCTTTGCAGGTACCCACATTTTTCACCCCACCCCGCCCCGCGGCCTTCCTTCTTTCAACTCCACATGCTCGTATGGCGAGAATGAAAGGCGTAAGCTGTTTCCTCGTCGCCCGTTATATCGTCTTTGGTATCTTTCTTCTGTTTGGGTTACCGTTCCCCGCTGAACTGGGATTGTCAGGTCTGTTCACAATATGTAATGCCGTCACATGCAGCGTCGCCGCTTGGAACTCTAGTCTCGTTCATTCTGCCCAGTTATGTGAGTCGCGACCGCTCTGATCGCACTACCCACCAGACTCAACCTTTCCTCTCAGTCCAAGTTGATGTCTACCTCATCTTCCTGGGTGCATTTTCGCTTGTCTCAATATTTACCCTGTGCGTCCCTCGCTCGAGCAGGAGTCTTGATCGACTCATCGAACACCAGGGTTTTCGTCGAATTGTTATCCGTCCGCGCAATGACAACGCGCGTGTGGTTTGAGTGTGCATGGATAGCTCTTTTCTGGGTCATGGAACTTGGTTCGCCTTCTATCACTCCTTCCGTTCGTAGGCTCATGGTGCTCCGGTAGCCGGTGGCGCCGCTCTGATTGCAATCGAATCTGACATACCGTGTTCGCAACAAGGTGCGTGATCCACGTCAGGTCCTGGCACGGTCTAACTTTTGAGGCTAGCTTCCTTATTTCTAAACACCCTGTGCACTTCGGAGCGCGTGCTCCTTGCGTTTACCTGGATGTGCACCATCATGCGTCAGTCGTACCATGCATCTGGCACTAGTGGCTCATTAACGTGGATTGTAGTGCTCATTTATCTTCTGGCACTCGTGTTCATCGCCACGTCTCAGCATCCCAAAGTCCCAAAGATCTGGGATTCTGATGTCCGTGCCCTTTGTGCGGCGACTTTGCGGCAATGTTGCTCGAGCACATCGAATTCCCCATTAACCACCCGATTCAAAAAACGTGCCAGTGTGGATATCTACACCCCTCAACCTGCGCGTTCTCAACCGGTCCAACCTTCCTATCACCGCCGGGGTCTCAGCGTCGAGTATGAGATAGAACCCTTTCCCCCGGCGTTTGTGGGACCAGAGCAGATGGATGTACCCTATCCGTCGAACCTCCCCGAGGCCATCCCTCTTCCCCCTTCAGCAGCCGCTCCAATCGTACCGTCGTTTGTGAAACCTGTTCCTACGTTTTCCAAAGACACGGGGATCCACGTGCCTTCGCTGTTGTTAAGCCAGTCCGATCCGGCACGAGGACTCGCGTCGTCGATCGTATACTCGGGCCCAGCTAGTCTCCTCTCAGGACCCGTGCCAAGCCAGAGCGACTCCTTGCCCTCACCGTCTCCACTCGGCAACTGGCCACGACACGATATCATGGAACTGCCAGCCAAGTCCAAGCCCAGGCGCAAGTCACCACCGCCAAGCTCTTTTGAGTTCCCAAATAGGCATACGGTGACTGACCGGGCTTCCGTGCCCGCTGACACGGTCACACAGCCTCGTCCGAGGCGGCCTTCAGGTCCTAGGCTGAGAGTGCCCTCCTTGGAGAGTGGCCGGCCGGCGCCGTTGGATTTATCCGGCATCAGTAATTATGAAACCGGACGCCGGATTTCATGATTGTGTATTGTGAAATAACTCGGGCCTAGGCGGTCCTGCTGTAACGCCTTGCGTAAAAGTCAAGAATGTGTTAGAGCGTGTTCCGACTAGAGACTGACTCGCCAGCAAGGGTTTGGGAGGACCGGTTGTGCAAAGATCGGGTACAGTTTAATATTATAATATTTGTTACCTGTCACTCGCATCCAACTCTGACTTTGATCGTGGCGACAACTTGTACCTTGCCGTCACTCGTCGTTCGTTGCCACATCACGCGGTCAAGATGGAGAACCCACATGCTGAACGTCAGGCAGTACTGCTTGAGAGAATTCTAAAAAATGCTGTGTGTTGTTGTCTCCCAGTTTTTTTTTTTCTGCCTTGTCTGACGTCCGTTCAGTCTGCGTGTACAGAGATGATCCTGGAACTGAACCACTGTGTCGAAGTATGTTCTCTCTGCACAAAGTCACGCGCGGGCTGTGATCCGATCCTGTCCTTACACGACGTATCTCCCCTTATCTATGATGATCAGGAGATACTGCGAGCCAACGCCTCTGTCAAGGTCGCGGCCGATTTAGCAACCAAATATCGAAAGAACGTGCAGTACAATCTGGAGGCGACCAAGCAAGAGTTCGAGTCTTGAGAAGATCAAGATCAAGATAGATCTTTGACATCGATGGGCGTGCCGTGCACATCGTGGGTGGAAACGGCTGTAGTGCGCGCGCAGCTGAGTTGGTGTTTGGAGTGGGATTGACCTGCGTGAGTGGCTCGGACCGCGGAGCAAGAGAATCAGGGTGTTATTTTTCTTTTCGTTGCCAGCGCCTCCTTGCGATTATCACGACCTTGGCACGGCCATGCTAGGGCAAGATTAATATTAACGTTGTCAACGGACAGTCTCTTCATTCTTGTGTACTTTGATTACTGAACAAATCGTTCTTATTGTTGGTGGAATATTTCCGTCGAAGGACTTCCTTTTCTAGACAACGTCGTCTGGGCCAGCTTGGTTATTGTTCTCCAATGGCGACTTGGCCGCCGCTGGGTCAGTTGGAGGCTCATCTTTATTGTTCTTGTTCTTTTCCAACCCACACCCGTTCACGTGTCCTGGACAACATGGAATCGATACTTATTGCCGGCGCATTCCGTGTTCGAGCGTTGTGTCTCTGGTGGACCGACCACTTCCAATTACTTACTACTAGAGGCCGGCCGTCTAATTTCTTCAAGCACTTCCCTTTTTGCCGATCCCCGGGTCCCATATACCTCACCTTCACTCGGATAGATATTTGCTCTTTCACGAACATCAAGTCTGCAACGATCCACGAACACCACCGGACGCGATGAACAATGCCTTTCTCGTCATCCGCACTGTCTTTTTTGGTGAGCAAACTCGTACAGAACGCGTGCTTGGGGCTGATGTATATGAAGCACTCCTTACGCATTTCCACGTCCTCATCCTTGTATTCGCATCCTGGAACATTGTAGCAGCCAAGTCTTCCGGAGTGTCGGGTGGGTAGCCTCGCCCCCAAAGCATATAATGCGATGTTGATGTGTAATTTTCCAGCGCCGGGCGCGTCCGTGTTCCTTCTCGTGAGTTCCATCTTCACCTTTGTGCTCGTACCCATGTGCGTGATTGCCTCAAGCTTGTCTGACACGCGCATTGAAGCCTCTTTCTTTTTTTTGGCCAGAGCGTATCTTGCTGAACTAATATGTGCGAGGGCACGGCCCGCACATGTGAGAATTGAGTGTGCCTGGACGGCGTTCATGAGCATCTTCCAGCTAGGTCAGACGTTTCTTTGGGTTTAGTCTTCGTGACTCATGGGGGCTGTAGCTGCCAGCATTGATATAACGATTAATGGGCCACCCGTGTACTGCCAGACGCGCAGTAAGTCGCGTGAATGCGAACATCGGACTGCCACTCACGTCACTCTACCAGCATTATGGGCAATGTGTGCATCGTCTTCCTTGTTGGTTCACATCAGCTGGTTGATCACGCTCATCAGTATGTCATATCCACGAACGCGATCGGGATGCACTGACAGATCTGTCCAGTCCTCTCATACTGCCTCACGATCTGTGTCACCTCTGCTGTTCACGCCACATCCTTTCCAGACATATGGATTACCCCTGTGCCTCATGTTCCGTGGTTCCATCCGTATGCTGTGGCGCCGGCTCCTGTGGCTATCTCACATATACCTACCGAAAAGCGCGCGAAAACGTGGTCCTCATCGTCATCTTGGAGCGAGACATCTTGTGCTGTCTCAAAGTATATTGCAGAGCGGTGGGAGAAGCTGTCTCGTACCGAGCGTCAACCGATATCATCTGGCGCTATCTTGTTCACAAAGGGCCGTCAGTCCGTTGATACCACTCGGCCTGCTTGGGCTCGTCTCCAAGTAGCTCGCCGTGGCATTGACACCCCCTTTGCGAAGCCGCTGCATAAACGCAGGGAGCCACCCGTGGTCTTGGCCCCCCCGTCGAGGGCCCGACCAAGACAAGTCGTGATATCGAGGGATTCCCCTTCCATGGAGGCCAGTGGACAGCCGGAGACGACGAGCACCTATTCGTCGTATTCGACCCTGACAGCGCGAACATCCACTCTGTTCCCATGGGCGATCACCAACCCAGACCTTCCCATCCCGCGTCCTAGTCAGTCTGAGTGGATACGTGCGGATGGTGTCAGGAGGAGTACTGTCCACAGAGACCCGAGGCCTTTACCATGATCTCTTTTTCTTGTCTAACCTGGCAGGCTAGGTTCCGTCAGGGTATCCTGGGACATTGAGACACTTTTGATTTTATGTGATGGCTTACTGGGAACTTTGTAGCATCTTTGAGTCTGTATCGCTAGTTACTTGTTAATGTCGTGGCGTGTAGAGTAGATCGCAACACTCGTTGAATAATACTCCAGGTCTGTCAATTCAAAACGAAGGAGAGTAGGCACTGATAGTAAAACACAAATATGTCCGTTGTATATCCGCGAGTACATCCGGGGTTACCAATTTCCCCAGGCTCATAATTCAGAGCCTTCGGAGCCTCCTGTCTCCAACCATACTACACGGGCCCGAAGTTTGCGATTCTCCTCACGAGCTTTCGCAAGTGCTGCAGTACTGCCTTCGAGCTGCCTTTTAGTCTGTTCGAGTTCTTCAAGGACTTCTTCCTCGACTTCTCCCGCTCCAACGGCGATTCCTTGTTCGGGAGCCATTAACTGATGGATAGCCAAGGGAGGAAACTGGATGTCTTACCTCCGACAAGCTTGACGAGCCGCCATAGACGGAGGATAACGAGTAGCCCGACAAGTTCCCGCTCTCTGCCTTTTAGCACAAATTCAAGCACAAATGTAGTGACTACAATGATGGCATCAAAGAGATGTAAGGGAGCGTGCGGAACACCGAAGAAAGGCAAGTAAAACTTGATCCCAAAAGCCCAAAATGCGAGAGGTATTTCAACCAGAAAGAATGTGGTAATAACGAGGGATATGTTGGCCAGGACCTCTAGCCAAATTGGACCTTCTGGGGTTGCACAGCCGTCGACAAGGAAACCATATGCGATGTCTGCAATAACGCAACCTGCATCAATGGCAATCTTGAGTGCACAGGGGGTGTCAATTCAGGGGGTGGGTGAGGCGAAGACGCATGTGTAACCGCACCAATGTGAGGACGAATGTGTGTAAACGCCGGGATTCGAGGAAACACGCGACGGTCTCGCGCCAGGTGGACAAGGTACTGTTTTCCCTGGATCTGGGATTGTCATAAGAGATTGGGAGCAGCGGCTGTTGCTCAGCCGGGTCATGGTCAGACATGATGGTTGCTGGTCAAGCTGCACCGGCGTAAGAACCCTCTGTATTGAAGCAAGCTGTAGTCACAATCACGTGGCCAGAACGGCATTCGGCTCACAGGGGAGCACATCCCTGCACTGGACCATGGCGTCCGTTATGTTGCGCGTCGGCCTCGGACCGTGCTTTGCCCAACCAGCAGCGTTCCTGCAATCGTCCATCGCCGGGGCGTCTGCCGTTTCGAAGCGAAATGTTGCCCGTGTCATGAGCGCGGCGCATGTCGGTGCACGAACAGCCGTTCTACGACACTCGCGGCACAGTCTGCCTTTGCTCTTGACCGCGACTGGTATCGCGGGCGTTGCTCTTGGAATCTCGTCCTTGACATCCCCGTCCACGCTTTACTGTGATGGCGAGTACAGCGTATGGATGACCCTCTCCTCCGAGTCCTGACAGTGTCTACTTCAAGATGTACCACCCTCCCAACCTAGTCCCCCTCCTCCAAAGTCGTCTGTGAACGCGTACGAGCTGACTTTCGGTACCGTTTGTGGCCTCTGTGCAGGCATATTCGTCAAGAAAAGTGCACGCATGGTTGGCTTTTTCCTTGGCGGGTTATTCGTTATTCTCCAGGTAGGTCAGTCCCTACCCGAATTCTGTCGCACCGGCTGAGCGGTGTCGTGCTCCCGAGTATCTTGGTTCTGTGTCTCTCGTCAAGGTGGATTGGGCGCGCATGGCATCTCGGTTCGAGAACTTGTTCTACACGACAGACGCGTTCGGAAACAAGAAACCGCCGACCGTGCGGTCGATATGGAAGTGGATCGTGGATTTCTTGACGGCTGATTTCCAGCCTAGAGCGTCGTTCGTGGTTGGGTTTGCATTGGGGCTCAGGGTTGGTTAAAAAGAGGGCAATGGCAAAACTCCACCAGTCACCTTATTTGACCAGTCGGCCTAGTATTTTTTTGCAATGCCACTTCCAGACATTAGTGTACATCTAAAGGCCAATCCCAGGTCTACCACTTCCGAATAAGGTAGGAGGAAAAAAAAACGCGGCGTTGGTAGCTGCCCATCTACTGATTTAGCCATCACTAGACCGACGTCATGGGAGGTAGAAGAGCAAAGCACAAGCAAGGTCCACCAGTGCCCCTCCCCGATCCCGAGGCCCGACCATCGCCTAAAAAACTCGGCAAACGCAAAGCAGATGTCGACGTCGACGTCGAACTCGAAGAAACCACCCCTCCCAGGGCCGTAAAGCGCGCCAAGGAGACCAAAAAGCCTGTGATAGAACTAGACAGATCGTCTGGTACGTCGCGAGAGGCGTCCCCCGAAACTGATGCATCCACCTCAAAACCAAACGAATTGTGGTCGTCATCGGAAGAGGATTCTGGCGAGGAAGACGAGCGTGTTACGATGAGGAATATGGAGGAGCTCTCGCGTGCATTGGATGCTGAAGCTGCCCGCGAAGCCGAACTTGACATAGAAGAGATGCAGAATGCCGCCTTGGCGGAAGACGAAGGCGAAGACGCGGGCATGGAAGATGAGGAGGAGGAGGGCGATGGCGACAGCGAACCATTCCGCTTACCAACTGCCGAAGAGAGAGAAGAAGAAAAGAAAGGTGTATCTGACGTACAGGTCGTACAGCGCCGAATGCGATATTGTGTCAGAGTACTCCGCAACTTTCAAAAACTCGCGGAGAAGTATAGGTCTGCCATGTTGAGTTGTTGTATTGTAATATGCTGATGTGTGCTCTCAGATCACGATCAGAATATGTAGAGCAACTGCTTTCAGACATTGCGAGTTATTACGGGTACAACGATTTCTTGACTGAAAAGTTGTTCCAGCTATTCCCAGTGGCAGAGGTGTGCCATCTTTGTTGCCCCTCCGTGCAGTGTTATCCAACCAGAAATAGGCCATTGAGTTTTTCGAGGCGAACGAGGTCCCTCGACCAGTCACCATTCGCACAAATACGCTCAAGACGCGAAGACGAGATTTAGCTCAAGCACTGATCAACCGAGGTGTCAACCTTGAACCCATCGGAAAATGGACAAACGTTGGCCTACAAGTATTCGAAAGTTCCGTACCGATTGGTAAGATGGTAGAACGCTTCGCATCTTTCTGTTTTCACCCGACCCACATCTCAAGGTGCAACCCCGGAGTACCTCGCGGGACACTACATGCTTCAAGCAGCGTCTTCCTTTCTTCCTGTCATTGCCCTCGCTCCGCAGCCTAATGAGCGCGTCCTTGATATGGCCTCTGCACCTGGGGGCAAAACGACTCACATTGCTGCTCTTCTTCAAAACACGGGTCATGTTTTTGCCAACGATGCAAACAAGGCTCGCACGAAAAGCCTTGCGGCAAATATCCATCGTATGGGCTGCAGGAATGTGACGGTCTGCTCGTACGACGGAAGGGAGTTTCCCAAGGTCATGGGTGGGTTCGACCGGGTTCTTCTGGATGCACCCTGTAGTGGTACAGGGGTCATCAGCAAAGATTCGAGCGTGAAGATCAATAAGGTGACGTCCGTTGTCTGGCTTCATGAACGTTGTCTAAACTACATTCCAGTCTGAACGAGACTTTCAACTTTTAACCCATCTACAAAAGCAACTGATTCTGTGTGCTATCGACAGCGTCTCTCCCGAGTCCAACTCAGGTGGTTACCTCGTCTACTCGACTTGCTCCGTCACGGTAGACGAAAACGAGGCCGTTGTGGACTACGCTTTACGCAAACGCCCGAACGTGAGACTCGTTGACACAGGTCTGGAGTTCGGTCGTGAGGGTTTCACGAAGTACCGCGGGAAGATTTTTAATCCATCAGTGCGATTGACACGACGCTTTTACCCTCATGTGCACAACATGGATGGCTTCTTCGTCGCCAAGTTCAAGGTAGAGAAGCGTTCAAATGTTCAAACGGGAGGTAAGCTTGTAGATGAACCCAGTGTCGAATTGCCTACCGCGGAGGAAGACGTCGCCTTCGATTCGGAAGAAGACAGACCCTTCATAGAAGGTTTGCATGCTGCTCTCGTTAGATTCCAACCTTTGACTCATGTTTGTCACTTCCCTTTCCCCCTGGGTTAGAGGGAAAACGAAGACAGATGAAGGCAAAAGGTCTTCGGGTTCCTCCACGGCACAAGGCTGAGTAGGGACGAAGGGGTTGTCGTGCGGGCTGTCCGTTTACTCTATACCAGATAACTTTGTGTGATGGATCTAGGTCTAGGTTACTACCGATGTGACAACAGCGCATGAGCGTACGATGAGATTTGCAACGACGTCTGCTTACCATTGTACGTGCTGCATGTTGATGTAGATGGAGTCATCTGGGCAAAGGTATGATTGATTCGGAAGCATTGACGACTCTGACCGCGGATAAAGCAGCCGAACTTTGCCGTCGGTCGATATACTCGTTCGCAAGTAGGGCAGCGGTGTCGATTTGAAAGACCCGAATTCGGCCAACCAGAAGCCGCATTATGGACCCGTGAAATCAAGGCTCCGGAGAGACCATAATATTGTGGCACGACGGTGGGTTTCAAGGAAAGATCCGGTGGACATTAATTATTACTGTATCTGGTTAGTAGTGAATTCGATTGCAGTCTAGATGCTATTCTTGTGGAGAACCTGCGTAGTGGGTCGTGCTGCCAGTGCAGCCATCGTGTAGATAAGCGGTGAAAGTGAAGAAAACACTGCTGACGTACCCGCTTCCAGCTTTCACCAGCACCCTAGATAAAGACTGCAATGAATACAGCATCGGCGCAATGAAGTGACCAGATGCTACATTACCAATAAATTTTTGTTGGGCGTATCAGCATATAACCATGACTACCATGTAGGTGTTCTCGCCATGGGGTCGGCGGAGTAGCACGAGCAGAGACTGGCTCATATCTGTCGATTCCGAACGGCGCTCGACTCGCGAGGAGTGTTCAGGCTGGAGTGCGGGTCTTTCGTCGTGAGCGAATCGATGAGTCAGACTCGGCCATCGAGAGAAACTAGCATGCAATGCTATGAGTTGGATGGCGACAATAATACTTCTCGAGTGAACCCAATCCGGTAACGTAGCTATTCTTACACCGCGGGCTCTGTCCCGTCGAGACACCACGACAGTCGCCACACTTGTGAGCGTGTGCGATGCGCCACGCAAGGTTGGGCTGGGGAAGGCGCAACCGACACATCGTTTAAACTTATCGACATTGCGCCAGTTGGCATGACGGTGATAGGATGACGATCGTGGGAATGTGGTATCTCCCTTCACGTCGTCACACGCGGCTGCCTGGACGAGATGTCACTCCGCCGACAAGACTGTTGAGGGTAAAAAAAAAGATAGACTTGTATCCGGCAT
>QFEI01000422.1:52303-70818 GCA_003316145.1 Neoboletus magnificus | reverse complement strand
GTAAAAAAAAAAAGATAGACTTGTATCCGGCATCGGAGCTCGACTCCTGTCTGCTTGGTCTGCAGACCAACGCCAAGTGCAAGGGAGAGTTTGAAATATTTGAAAATGTCGCGATCGGCAAGTGGATGAATTGGACCGTGACGTGATCCGGTGTCACTCTCCTCTTTTTGGATGGTTTGGCGATCTGCCACCGCACGGACCATCGGCATCAAGGAACCCTCAACCGCATGCGGGCGATGGCTCGCAACGTCGTCGTCTCTCGCTGAATGTCGTGAATATCCTTAGTCGTGTAAGCGCCGTGAGAGGTCCACGTGCAAAAAAAGGACAAAGCGCGGGTGGGTTGGCAACCCTCCAAGAATTAGGTTAGGTGTTTTGTTTGGCGCGTAAGCGGAGCCAAATAGGGATAAGAGGGGCGCGAATTTGTTCTTAACCGTATCTCTTCCTCTCTCTCTTACTTCTCTCTAGCCAACGGCCCAGCGCTGCGTAGCACGCCTTCTCTCTCTTGTCATTTATAGTTTTTCCATGTTCGTCTTCTTATCTGCCCTTCTCCTATATTCATTCTAATCCTCGCCCCAGCTCACATTCGCATTTTTTGCAATAATGTCTGCTGCCGAGGCCACCGTTGCTGCTCCCGCCGAGGAAGTCCAGGCTGTTGAGATCCCCGCCGTCGAGCCTGCCCCCGCCACCGAGGCTCCCGCTGCTGAGCAGCCTGCTCCTGCTCCTGAGGCTGCTCCTGCCGCTGTATATATATTTTTCATTCTCATTTCTGATAACGTCTCAATTTTTTTTTTCTGCAGGAGGCGACCAAGGAGGAAGAGCCCCAAGCTGTGGTGAGTATCGTGCAGGCAACCGGCGTCGCGTTGACATTGACATGTTTTCTTGCAGGAACCCGCTGCTGAGGTTACCACCGCCGCGCCCGCAGAGCCTGCTACTGCTGAGGCTCCCGCTGCTGAGCCCGCCAAGGAAGAAGCCAAGGCTGTAAGCTATTTCATCGTCGCGAGACCTGGCATATACTGAATGAAAATCGTTAGGATGCACCTGCCGAGGCTCCTAAGAAGGAGGACAGGCCAAAGAGTCCTTCGCTTCTTTACAAGATCCTTGCCCCGTTCAGCGCAACGAAGAAGCAGGTTGAGAAGAGAGTCAAGGCTCCTAAGAGCCCTAAAAAGGAAAAGAAGAAGGACGAAGTGAGTAATCCATGGTTGATCCGATGTCTATTTTAGTGACAATATCTCAGGCTGAGCCTGCCGCTCCTGCTGCTACCGAGGAGGTTTCTCCCGAAGCCCATCCCGAGGAACCTGCCAAGGTAGAGGAAGCCCCTGCTCCAGAGGAGGCTCCTGCCACTGAGCCTGTGAAGGAGACCGAGACAGCACCTGCCGAGGAAGCTCCGGCTGCCCCCGCTGAGAGTGCGGTCGAGTCCGCGCCAGCTGAGACCCCCGCTGTGGAGGCTCCCAAAGAAGAAAAGGTATAGACAACTCGGAGGGCACTACGTTCATTTCTAACGCATGTCTCAGGTTGAGGAGAAGAAGGAGAAAGATCCCAAGGCCATCAAAGTTAGCCGCCGTATATCAGCGCGTGTTACTGATTTCTTCAAGATCAAGAAACAAGAGGTCAATGCACCTGCAAAGGTTGACGAGAACCCTCCCGTGATTGACGAGCCCACTCCTCTTCCACCATTGGAGAACCCTGCTACGGATGCGCCTGCGACCGCTGCTCCAGAGCCACCTGTCGAGGCATCTGAACCCGCTCCTGCCGCTACCCCTGTCATCGCTGCTGCTGCATAAACGAGTTTTCGACCAGTGGCATTCACGGCTGACACGAACTTCAATTTATCCTCTTTCTGGTATGTCATTTGTGGACGGTTTACACCACTCATGGCTGCGGATTCCTCACCTGTTTATGACTTGTCTTTCCTTTCTATTACACTACTCGTTGGATGTGGTTTGCTCCTACTTGACGACTCCCCCATCATGACTACTGCGCTCCGTGTTTTCATTGGCTAATGTCGATTCATCTGATTGATACCCTCTACTTTGCGCATGGTGGATCGAGCTTTGCATGTTATATAAGTCCTTCGTGTAATCGAATCTGGAGGGCTCCCAGAAACGGTGGACGAGTTAGGTCACAATAGTCGAGATGACTCGACTGCACGAATTCGTCATTGTCACGGAGGTTTGGTAAATCAGCTGCTCCATCCCACTCGTATCGAAAACGAATGGCCCCAAAGTCTTCTGCTGTTGCTAAAGAGCGATTAGTTGTCGATGAGGAAGAGGTCCTTCAAGCCGTAGTGCTCGCAGACAGTTTCAACAGACGATTCGCTCCTCTAACCAGACACAAGCCAAGGGCAAGTGGTTACTCGGATCGTCCACGCAACCTCACCCGTTGATTACGATCATCAGTGTTTGCTGCCGATCTGTAATGCACCACTCCTCGACTGGACCTTCGAAAGCCTTGCCCTGGCTGGCGTGCAGGAAATATTCGTCATATGTCGCTCACATGCTGAACTCGTCAAGGCAGCGATAAAGTTTGTGCGATCTCAGTCTTCCTCCTTGTTACTCATTTCTTGTATTTCTTGCGGCCATCGTCCACTGAATAGAAACTCCAAATGGTCCAAGCCGAGTACTGGCTTGAAGATTGTCCCAATCATCACCGCCAAAGAGACATTTTCTCCTGGCGATGCCATGCGGGACATCTATACACACGGGATCATTACCTCCGACTTTGTTCTTGTCACGGGGGATCTCGTCAGCAACATTCGGATCGATGAAGTCGTTCGTGTTCACAAAGAGCGTCGAAAGACGAACAAGGACGCTATCATGACGATGGTAGTGAAAGAGAGTGGCGCGCATCATCGGACTCGGTGCGTCCTCCAGAGCGCTTCTTTGCTCGTCGTAGCTGACGCCTGTGGATTAGATCACAAGGCGACTCTGCCGTCTTCGTTCTGGATCCAGAAACGTCAGAGTGCCTGCATTACGAGCCTGTCACTGGTTACCCACCCAAGAAATATGCCAACATTCCGCGCGAGATCCTCACTGAGCATCTTGAAGTAGATATCCGGAACGACCTCATCGATTGTTCGATTGATGTTTGCTCTGTCGAGGTACGTACACCCACAGAGGTTCCACCATATCGCCGACTTGACCATGCGACGGCAGGTCCCGTCGCTCTTCCAAGACAACTTTGACTATGGAGACATTCGGAAAGATTTCGTACACGGCGTCCTCACATCCGACTTACTTATGAAGAATATCTATTGTTACATTGCAAAGGACGGATATGCAGCCCGTGTCAAGGACACCAAGAGCTACAATTCTATCAGGTTGGTTACTACTCCGCCTTGGAAATTGACCATCACTAATCCAGCTTTCAGCAAAGACATCCTATCTAGATGGACGTTCCCACTAGTTCCAGATGACAATCATCCTGCCGGACACTCGTACGAGCATCTCCGCGGGAACAAGTACATCGCAGCGGATGGTTCTGTCATACTTTCTAGGTGGGTTTACACAATGCGTCGCGACCTCCTTGCCACGTCCTCACTTGAACAGAACATGCAAAATCGGCAACCAGACGCTCATCGGATCAAAGAGCCGGATCGCGGATAACGCCCAGGTCGTCACTTCTGTTCTTGGGCAACGTTGTGTCATTGGCGCGGGTTCCGTCGTCCGCAACTCGTACCTCTTTGATGGCGTTGTCGTTGGCCCGAATTGTGTGATCGAGTATAGCATCGTTGGAGCTGGTGTCCAGATCAAGGAGACGAGTCGGGTTGAGCGAGGGTGTCTGATCGCCGATAAGGTCACCATCGGGCCCCAAGCCAGACTGGAACCCTTCCAGAAGTTGTTGAAGAAATGCCAAGATGATCACGAGGAAGACGAAGACGAAGATGAAGATGAAGACGAAGACGAGGTTGGTGAAGATGAAGACGATGAAGCAGACGACGAAGAGGAGGAAGATGACGATGACGATGACGATGACGATGATGAGAGCGAGGAAGAGGAAGATTCAGACTATGAGGAAGTAGAAGCTAGTAAGTACCAGTCGGAAAAGTCTGTCTAATGCTCATGTCTTGCTTCAGATCAGAATCCCGCTGCGCTCGAAAAACTTGGGTCAGAATCCAATGCGATTATATGGCCTGAGCCCAAGATTGACGAGGACGAAGATATCGATGAGATCGAGCACCCCACCAACCAGCGACTCATGCGCATTGGTATGCTCTCTTCCCATGACCGTTTTATGCAGCATATATACTTACCGAATGTCACGGCTAGGCGATGATGCTTCTGACCTCGAATTGTCAGATCCAGGCTCAGTGACATCGTCTGAATCGGAATCAGAATCCGAGTTGGACTCGGAGGATGAGGATCGAATCGGAGGTCCAAGTCCAACGTCTTCCTCTACGTCTCTTCCTTTGAGTGCCCCCTCCAACCTCGTCGCTCAAGCGGACTCTGCTGCGCTCTCCGAATTTCAACATGAGGTCACACAATCACTGGACCGGGCGTTTGCTGAGGGCCACTCTGTGGATAATGCGGCCGTGGAGCTAAAGACACTCAGAATGGCGAGCAACGTTCCTCTGCGAATGGTCAGGGAAGCTGTAGTGGCAGCCATTGCGGGTCGGATAAAGGTAGTCGAGGGCGGCGGGCTACCCCAACGACAAGAAATTGCCGCTATGATCAGTAGATGGGGCGGTCTAATTGACAAGATTGGTGGTGTCGATGCAGTGGAGACCATCGAGATCTTGCAGGTAATGATGATGAAGGACGCGTGTCAACATTACTGACATATTGTCTCATAGGGGTACTGCGCTTCATCAGATCGTTTGCCGTTCTTCGGACAAATTCTCGCTGCTCTGTACCAGGAAGACATTGTAGAAGAAGACGACATTCGGAACTGGCACAAGAAACCGAGTGCGCAAGGCGAGGGACTGAAGCCTCCAGCTTCTCAGGAAAACTTTAAGAAATGCTGGACTGTAGGAGCTCACATGATCAAACAGTTTGATGAGCAGGAGAGCGAAGAGGAATCCGAGGACGAGGAGGAAGATGGCGAGGGGGGAAACGATGTTAAGCCTCCTACTGCTGTACCACAGCCCCCCGGTTCCGTGAAAGCTACCCCACAAGCGACTGTGGAGGCTCACGAAGACGAAGACGACGATGACGATGACGATGACGAAAGCGAGGCAGAGGAGGAAGAGGAGAGCGGGTAAACTCGTGTTAATATTGCACAACATTCAATCATAATAGAGGTTTCTATCCGCCTGAGCGGGCGTCCGAACTATTCTCGTCCAATGCCAACACCAGTGCAGAAACCGACAGGAGGTCAATCCTCGTTCCTGTCTGAGTGTTTCATGATGACGTAGAGTGCTATTGGAGTATCTTGAGTGAAAGAACGTGAAAATGGTATCAATGTCCTGACCGTGGATGACACCGGGCCTTGCAAAAGGTATATCAGAAAGAGCACTCTATGGGATAAATGCGCCACTCACAGCCAACCGAGGATCGTCAGACAGATATTGATAAGCTATCGAACACGCAGCCAGGTGAGGAACGACACAAGATATGGAATGACTGCGGGAGACGCACAAAGTCAGCCCCGCAGCCCCGCTCGAGGAACACTCCCAGGGGTGGCAAGATGAAAGCGAAACTTTACAAAGCAATTGAGCTGGACGTCATTTCCGAGAATGTGGTCCGAACTTACATGATCTACAAGAGGTGTTAGAGAAGGAGAACCCCGGAGCAGGGTGGACTGACCTTGCATACGTCGGAGAGAGTGAAAGCCATTATTACGTGGGGTGATATGGAAGAGGCTCATGAATTTATAGCTTCCCCTCCGCGTCCGATCGGGAATGACATGACACGAGGACATGATGACGTCATTGGAGGCTAGCGAAAGTTACATAACTTTAAATTGCTCCGTTTGGACAACTCCCCTACGCTCATGGAACTCGTCGCATATCTTGGTGTCTCATATCTTCCCTCGGAACCACCAAACACATTCCAGACGTTCGACATCCATGTCCCAAATCATCTGCTAGACACTTCTCACCCCCAACCGCACACGCGCGGTCTCATCTGTTTCATCCACGGGGGTGCGTGGAGAGCGTGAGGCGTTATCTCGTCATCTGTCCTCGGAACGCACTGAAACCATAACGGCATCAGGGAGGACAAGGCCGATCATGCCACCTTGGCCCGCAAGCTTGCCATATCCACAGGATACCCAGTCGCGCTTCCCAACTATCGGCTCACACCCACGGAGCCCACACCAGACAATTATCTCCACCACCCAGCACATGCCAAGGATGCCCTCCAATTCCTCGAATTCGTCCGTTCGTGGCACACGGAAAACGGAGGACGCCTGCCTCGGAAACCGAGCAAGCTGTTTCTTATTGGCCACAGTTGCTCTGCACACATGCTGTGTACTATTTTCCTGCGCATGCTAAGCGACTCGGGAAGCGTTTATCCATCGGATGAACTTGTCCAATCTACGGCAGCTATTATCATGTCAGAGGGGATATATGACATCGATTTGTTGCTCTCAAGCTTTCCAGGGTACAGATCCTGGTTCATTGAAAATACGTTCGGGAAAAGGGACTCTTTCGAGGATGTGTCAGCAATCAAAGCGACAATTAATCCAAAAGGCCAACATATATCCTGGTTCATCATACACTCTAAAGGGGACACGCTGGTAGATGAGCATCAGAGCCAGGGGATGTACAATTTTCTGAGGGAAAAATCATGTCTGGTTTCCAAGTCGTTTGATGACTTGGAAGAGGAGCACAATAATATCCTAAACAGTCCCAAATATGTAACTGTGATAGATAGCTACATCAAGGGGGTTGTGGGTGTGGAAGCAGTCTAGCTAGCGAAGGGAAATATACATACAAATTAATGCATAGCCTCTTGTTAATTATGCTCTTTTACTAATGTCTGAAATCCCTCCTCTAATGCCAAGGCTGCTCGCTCGCAGTCTAGCTTGGTGTTATACAGTGGGGCGGGTGCCAGCCGAATAACGTCGGGCTTCCTCTCGTCCCCAACAACACCTTTCGATAACAAATAGTCAAATACCTCTTGCATAATACCGGACCCGGCAGGCAAGAAAAGCAGAGACAGCTGCGCACCCCTCGCCTCTGAAGCATGGGGAGTGATGACGGTGAAAGCAGGCCGTGGTTTCTGGACTCGTGTTTCTTCATCTTCAGGTGGGTATTCTTCGGCAACCAAATTGGCTGTCACATAATATGCTGATCTGACAAGGAGAGATTCCAAATAGCCGGTCAACAAGATTGACCGTTCACGCAGGGGTTCCATCATGCCGACTTCTTTGAATACCTGTAAGCTGCCGAGCAATGAAACTGTTGCCAACACCGACGGATTGGACTGCTGGTACCCCTGAGCACCGGGTATAGCAGAGAATTTGGGGGGCATCAAAAATCGTGTGACGGGGTCATGTCCCCACCACCCTGCGTACCTAAGGTGTGGTAAAATTCTAGTCCAGGAATCTTGTAACCGGAAGAGGTAGAATGCGTACTGTGGCGCTTTCCCGCATTCCCACTTGTCATGCACAAAAAGACCGCCGATACCGCCAGGTCCTGAATTGAGATATTTATACGAACACCACACCGCGAAATCAACGTCCCAGTCATGTAGGGCCATGGGAACATTTCCGATTGCATGGGCGAGGTCCCAGCCACAGATACACCCCTTGGGATGATATGTATTAGCGTCCGAACTTTCCTCCTGAAACCCGGGAACGACCGAAACTCGACTGTCAGTGTTCGGAGCAGGGGTGTATACGTAAAATCACATAAAGGGCTCGTAAACTTACTTGTGCCTTTGCGGCATTGGTGATCGCCTTCATGGGAAACCACTGTCCAGTGTAATACTGCACGCCGCTGAAAATTACAAGGGCGATGGATGAACCCTCCTTAGCGATCACGTCGAGTATATCCGATTCGCGAAGGGTGAACTCGCCACGCCGGGGCACGATCTCGATAATCGCCTGAGCCGGGTCATATCCGTGCAGGCGGGTTTGCGAGGCGAATGCGTACTGAAGACGCGGGCAGGTTCATTGAATTGCTTGTATGGATAAAAAAAAACTTGCTCATACTTGATCCGAGGGGAAAGCTTTGCCTTCGCAGAGAATCTTGAAGCGAGTAGGGGTAGGCTTGTAGAATGCTGACATCATGAGATGCAGATTCGCAGTCAACGTCCCCATACAAGCGACTTCTTTCTCCTGAGCACCTGAGAATGTAGATACAAATACCTGAAAAAATAGTGTGACTGATATTTCTCGGATACACACTCACCAACTAATTGAGCAAGTAGAGGGGTGACCGTATCTGCAATATTCGTCCATTCCCGGCCATGTGGGTGTTTGAAATGGCCTTCTACGGCCCTGAGAAATGTGTTAGCAGGGTGGATAAGCATGGGCAGCCGATATCCTCAGCGGGTGGTTCACCGAGTTCCCCATACGTGCAGCTCTTCTTCAAGGAGAGCCTTTGACCGTTTAGCTAATAGGCCCAGAGAATTACCACAGAGATATGCGCATCGATGGTCACCTGGATGGCACGGGGAAAGGGAGCGTGAGGGTGCTCAATTCCTGACAAGAACAACTAATGGAAACCATTGGGCTCACAAGGCTCGGTGCTGTGTTCCTTGTTTGTTGGGATGAGGAACTGGTCACCGGTGAGCACAGCGGCGAGGTCCTTGCGGTCCGTTGAAGGCATGCTCAAGCGGGGGAAAGTACAATGATGATGGCATGTCAGATCCGCCGGCACTTACCACATCAGGCCCTGTGAAAACAACAGCTCCTAGACCCATCCCTAAACGCATGTCAGGTATAAGCCAAGACCACCACGTAGATAGGGCGCGAACGGTAATTGTGGTCGGCGCTGGCCCCGTGGGTTGTCTTGCGGCAATATCCCTCGCTAAGTTAGGTTGGAATGTAGTCATCTACGAAGCAAGGCCTGGTAAGCTGTTGATTTGTGTCTTAGTTACAGATTACTTAGTGACAACTCCACCAGATTTACGGCTTCCCTCCTCCAAGGCCGCTGCCCAGCAGCGCTCGATTAACCTCGCAATATCATCTCGTGGAATCGCCGCTTTGCAAGCCGTTGATCCAGCCGCCACCGCCAGATTCCTACAGACCGTGATCCCAATGCGTGGTCGGATGATTCACGACATTCTCGGAAATCAGCGTAGCCAACAGTATGATAAGGACGGACAGGTGGGCAGATTCCCGCGTCGGTTGGAATGTTATGCCTCATTCGTGTGTCCGTCGGGTACATACTAACAAGCGCCTTCATGCGTTCTCTTCTTGCAGTGTATCAACTCCATAGATCGCGCCCTTCTCAATGAAGGTTTGCTTGAAGAGGCATCCGCCGTTCCGAATGTCCACCTGTTCTTCAACCATAAGGTTCTCTCCATCGATTTCGACAATAGAACAATGATTATCCGAGATACAGACTCGGAGAGGGATGTCCGAGCAACATTTCACCTGTGCATAGGTGCAGACGGTAGCTATTCTATTGTCCGTCGCCAATTAATGAGGGTTGTAAGGTATCCTAGCCTGTTTGCTGGACGCAGTTCGAGGGACGCTGACCGGGGGTACCCAGAATGAATTTCCAGCAGGAATATATTCCGCATGAATATATTGAACTTAAAATGCCGGCAGGCTGTGACGAGCACGGTCAGCCTGTATTCTTGCTTGATCCGAATCACCTCCACATTTGGCCTCGCCACTCCTTCATGCTCATTGCCCTCCCAAACAAAGTAAATGCTTGTCATCTCGTCTTTTCCCACCTGCCAGCTCACTCCATTTCAAGGACAGGTCTTTCACATGCACACTGTTCGCACCCACTGTCGAGTTTGATCGCTTGGTTAGTTGCGAAGCGATCTTATCATGGTTCAGGACATACTTCCCGGATGCCCTCCTTCTGCTCGGAGAGGATAAATTACTTAACGATTTCACCAAGAACCCGCGAAGCCCACTTATAAGTATCAAGGTTCGCCCACTTGAACACGTTTAGCGGTCAAGGATCTCAGTGATCCAATCCCCATCAGGCAAAGCCGTATCATTACAAGGATCGGTGTGTAATATTGGGCGACGCTGCCCATTCCATGGTACCCTTCTATGGACAAGGCCTGAACTGCGGTCTGGAGGATGTTAGGGTTTTGCGGGCACTGCTTCTGCAGGAGGGCGTGATTCCTTGCATCCCATCAACCCACTTAGGGGAACAAGAACTCACGGACACGAGGCTATTCAATGCCCTGTCCAAGTACACTGAAACAAGGCACGAGGATCTTGTCGCCATCTGTGAACTTGCCATGGACAATTAGTAAGTCCATCATCCGTTACTATGGCTTCCATTTATTGTTCACCACTCCAGTATCGAAATGCGGCATTCTGTGACAACACCCATATACCTCTTTAAGAAGGCACTTGATAATTTGTTGTATACGACCACCTCCAGCAAGGACTCCTTCGCTTCGGCCACGCGGTCATTGGCTACTGTCCCGTTCCCATCTCATAACCCTACAGGATGGCTGCCACTCTACACGATGGTCACCTTCCGCCCAGATATTAGTTACGCGACAGCTCGGAAGAAGGCGGCGAAGCAATCCATCATACTCTCTTCCGCAGGGCGCCTCGGTAGCGTGATTCTTGGCGCTACAGGGCTCTTTGTTGCACTCCACACCATTCATTGGCTGCGGAGACGGTGACAGTATTTCTTGACGTGTCAACTCTGTAGACCCCGTGGCTCTCATTGCTCTGTAATTCCCTCAGTTTACGGAGAAATGGCGGTGACATTTTACCATAAGCTATGGGTTCAATTAGAATTTTCTCCCGTCGTGACCCAGGGCACTGGACGGTGATTAATTTGGCACGGTATTACATGAGGATATCCCGCAGAGCTGACTGGCGACACATGTTTCTGAAAGGAGTCTGGATGTTGGCCGTCGACGCGACCGTTCACAGGCGATAAAAATAAGCAAGGGCATGTGGACGGCTCGTCGGAAAACCAATCAGCAGACAAGAAATCCCGTGAAATGCGCCATTACTTAGTCTACGTAAGCTTTACCTAGTAGAAACACAGAAAGCAGAGTCAGTAGTCGTGCTTTGTCGTAAAGATCTGGTATACAAGAAAGCAAGAAATGCAACATAGTCGAAAACATCGGAGGACGTAGAAGAAGAAACAAAAAGAGTGACTTAGGTCTTCTTCGGTGGCCGACCCCGTTTCTTCTTTACACTCGTTTCACCCAGACCCCCACCAGTGGCAGCAGTGGACGTGGGCACTGCATAAACTTCTTCTGATTTCTGCTCTTTGCGCGGTCGGCCGGGTCTCCGCTTCGCAGGTGGTTCCTCAACACCTGAATCATCAGGTTTCTTTTCCTGTACGGGAAACTGTCAGTCGAGAATCAGGAACAGGGGTGGCCAGTAAGATATACTTTGGGTGGTCTTCCCCTTTTCTTCTTTGCTGGTGCTCCATCTGAGGGAGCCGTAGTGGCAGATGCAGCCCCTGATTTCTTGTTTTTACTGCCTTTGGGGCGACCACGCCCCCTTCTGGCAGGTTGCGCGTCTTTGGGTGTTGTAGCGGCTAACGAAGCGACCCATAAATTTTGAAAAAATGATGTGCACGCGGAGGAGTCAGATGCTGAACAGACCAAATAACAAGAGCTCACCCTCTACTTCCTCTACATTTGGCTGATCATTTTCCTCGATTTCCTCGTCATATCTGTCTGCTGGGTCCTCTTGCTGTGGGGAGGCGGACATGACTGAATATTGGGAGAATGGCGATCACGGGAGCTTGACGACGACGGACTGCAGGCAAAGGACGTCCGCGACGAGGAGTGAGGAAAAGCGGGGAAAGGGTGAAGCCCTCGTTTTAACGGAATATTATCCCCCTACCGAATATAGTTGGGACGTGTATTGCAATTGTTTCCCTCGCGTGGAATTCCGGCCAAAACTAGGATTTATTATTATCGTCGGGCAATCTGGCTGTTCGAAGATTTTAGACCCCTGATATTCGGGGGACTACGTACGTAAACGCACCAGCGAAGCGTGCAGAAAATTCATTTTTGTTGATTTTGCGTCGCTCTCAGGGATTGCCACAGCCCGACAGCACCGCAGGGCCTGATCAACGTTGGAGACCGACCTCTCACATTTATTCTCAGTTTCAACAGCCACCTTAAGAAAGCACAAGGATCCCATTTCAGCTGCGATAAATGCTCGAACGAACACCAACTCTCCATCAGGCCGCCGACCGGCGATTGGCAGTTGCGTGGCCTCCTCGCGAAAACCTTGAGTGAACAACGCACGCATGCGCAGAAAATATGCCAAGCCAGATAATCACCAGCCGCGCTGAGGCAGCTACAGAGGGATCCTTTCTTTTCTTTGCTTTATTTATTTACTTTATTTATTTATTTGTTTATTTTTGCGCATCGAGCCGGGCCGCGGAGTCGGCATGCTTTCCACTTCAGTCGGCGATATAATTAGCGAGCTGCCCCCGGCACGAAGTAGCAGACGTGGAATATGTATGTTTCTGGCCACAGTATATTACCAACCTTCCAGATGAGACGCTCAATCCTTGCCATCGCTATTTCGCCAATCCTGCTCTCCCAAGCGCGATTACTGTACTCGGGCCCTGAAGATCTTTATGCATTCCCAAAGTATCGCGTCACCTTTCTCAATGACTTCCCTGTCATGAATGAAACCGCACAACGCTGGATCCAGGATGGCCTGCGAGGCGGTGAGCAGGAGTTCCTTGGCGAATCATGGGACCCACTTGCGTGGTACTCTCAGGCTGGCGTGAAGGAAATAGGTAGTTCCGAGACGGGAACGTTCCACGGAGCACCTAATGTCTGTATGTTTGACGTGTATTTGTGGGCTCGCCAAACTGACATGGCTGGGACGCAGCGCAGTTAGAGATCTTTGATTATTCTCTCCAACACATGAAAATTGGTCCCGACAATGAGTTTCTTTGCCTCATTCCACCTGCACGTGATGCAGGCGCTGCGACAGAAGACTTCGATGGTGACGCGACACTCCGTAATAGCTGGTCGTTGCTTCAGCCTTTGTCCGGAAAATGCCTTTATGTGCGATCGTCGTATCTGGAGGCTCGCTCGATTCCTGATTTCGCCCGTTAGCATCGACAAACCTGGTTCACGTATTCCTATTGTCACAACAAGGAAATCAGACAATTTAAAGAGCTCACTCCCACACAACCACCCACAGGTAACACATGTTTTAATTAATGGTTTTGCTTGGCATGCTCAAATAATACCATGTAACCAGGGCCATATGAGCCTGCTGAGGATCCACAGGCAAGTTTCCACGATGTTCTTGGAAAATACACTCTAAGATTTGTTCAGTGGGAAGCGTTCACGCTGGGTCGTTCCCCAGTCGCGCCAGACAGCAGAGTGGACGTGGTCGTCGCTGACCAATTTCCTCATGCTGCAAATTTGGAGGTTGCGCACGGTCCAGGTTCTCGTTACCTCGTACAACGATGGGGTGACGGCACATTCTGCGATAAAACGGGGAAACCCCGTGAAGTCGAAGTTCAGGCAAGTTGGATCAGTCTGTCGCCGAAAATTTGTTGAATGAATAGCTATCAGTTCCACTGTTCGATGACGATGACCGACTCCATACTTCTCGTCCGGGAAGCGAAGACATGTTCCTATGTACTTGTGGTACAAACGCCGCGCCTATGTGGCGAGCCTGGGTTTAGATCCCGTCTAGAAACTCGCGACGAGTCACTTGTCCGCTGCCGGCAAATCGTCGACCCGACTTCTGACCAGGTGTCTCCTTCCGAGTCAACACAACTTGAACAAAGGCAAGCGGACGAGCCAGTGAATGCGAATGAATCCGACCACCCCCTCCATCTTCTCAATCGCGAATCCCGTTTCATTATACCTACCCCGGCGCCTCTCCAGAATTCGCCAGGGTCAAGCTCCGGTGATAAAGGTGATGGTCAGTGGGATGACTTCTGGAAACGAGCTGTAGAAGCTTTGATGAAATCGCCTGAAATTCAAGGGCTCAACGGCAACAACCCACAAGTCTTCCTCAATCATGGCGAAAATGGCGAAATTGTCATCGAGATACTGGAGGAAATACCGATAGATGGCAATGGAGACGAAGTGGTGCAGGTTGATGTGACAGCCGACGAATATGCACGCTTAGCAGACGTGCTGCGAAATGCAGTCTTCGATATGAAACGTGATGGGGAAGCAAAGAGGGAAAGCGATCAAGATTTGGAAGAAGGGGAAGAAGAGGATGGGTCCCGTAACACAAGAGACGAGTTGTAATGTGGGTTGACTCCATCGTCTGGTTCGGTCTAACGACTTGAATGCTACCCCTGTGCGTCAAATCCTGTCTACACCTTCAGGGAAAGTGCGAGCAGTTTCGAAGGGAGGTGAGGGGGCATGGATTTTGTTCATATCCGTGTCATGAAGCCGGGCGCATCAAATTTACTGGGTCACTGATCAGGCTAGTGTGCAAATTCGGTGTTTTTCTCGGACGGCTGGCCAGTCCTAATTCCCGCGCAAGCCATCGCCAACTGATGGATTTTCTGTAGGCCCTCAAATCGGAACATAGCAGAATAATTTCCACTACATGAAATAATTAGCGGTTTTGCGCCTGAAGTAGTTTCGGTTCCCCCCAAGTCCTGGTCACTCTACATTGTGCCCAGATCACTGGGTGGGCGCAACCCGGAAGCGCAGAAGCCTCAGTCCCTGCAGGTGCACGCAAGAGCTATTCCATGTGCCAACTCACTGACTCGGTGGTCAGCACTGGGCCGCACTCTTTTCCCGGCCACAGCCCACCGAAGTGCCTGACACTGTTCCGTCTGCATCAGGGCATCCTGTCGGAAGCACACAATCATTGAACTTTACTGCGTTTTCCCAACGTCCATTCACACGCGGGCTACATCTCATCCTCCGATATTCCAGAACACGGTGCAAATATATCACAGTGTCACAGTGTGGAATAGAAGAACGTCAAGTTCGTCCACCTCTGGAAATTTTCAGTGCTTCTGTGGCGGCTCAGGGGCCTTGGCTATCGATAATCGCGCGCTTATCATATCCGGCACTCGCGGTCGCTCAGATCTCTCATCGTCTTCCCAATCTTCCATCCCCCGCCATTGATTCGTGTGTTCTCATGGACTGTACACCTTTGAAAATGCATTTATTTGGCCAAAACCTCTTATCGCTGCAAGTGCGTAATTTTCCTGTACTTATGACCAATTCGCACCCTTTATTTCATTATTTAGCTCTCATTATTTCGCCGACAACTACTTGTTCCGTTCCCTTTCCTCGCAACTTGCTCCGTCGTCCGTCCGATCTTCAGCCGTGTCTGCATCCTAACGTTATGCCTCATGCGCTGAGGATTCCATCTTCCACTGCGGCTCGCGGCGCTGACTTGTCATAAATCAAAATTGAAATGTCTAGTTCCACTTGAGAGGAAGACTCCGTGGTCAACTTGTTGTCATTTTTATGCCCCTCTCCCGCATGCAGACTAATTAATTTCCCCTGAAGCACATAGACAACAGCTAATTTCCTCTCACAGCGCGACACAAACGTGAACACGAATATTTTAGAGGATACTGCAGCGCCACCCTCACTGCCCACATGGTCTTTTGTATCCAGAATTTCGCCTCATTTCTCCCACGTCCTGGCATACTGGGCATTACCTCGGCCATGCCCACGATGGACGTCCGTCCTTGAGGAAACAATCAGATAAGGTTTTATTGCTTGATTATTTAATGATGGGGAAGCAGCGCTGAACATGTGCCCCCGGTTGTATTCAGGTGTTTTGTTTTTTCGTGTTGGATCAGTGCGACAAACGTTCGCCGACCTCACCCAATTGCCAAATTATCGCCAGGTTGAAACATTTTCCTCTTGAGTGGACTACCCCGCATGTGGGACTGTCCACTCGGAATTAGGCAGTGCTCTAGTATCTGATTCGATTGTGTTGCTGGCATGGTCCCATTCGCTGTTCATCGTCTCATGGGTTTCCTGAGTATCTCGAGCCACTCACAACGGCGGACTGGTGTACCACAATCTCATGCTGAAGAACAGAAAAATCATGCTGTCTGCGATGCTCCTCACAGAGAACCGCCAAGGCTGCTCTGTGTGTTGGACCGCCATGTCTGTTTGAGCTTGGGCATGCGATACGATGGGCGCTGACAGCGCTGATTAGTCGCTGAAATCGATGGTCGACCGTGCTTTGCTGATACCTATTGTTCTATATGTTAAGCCGATCTTGGTTTGACCCGATCTTGGACGTGTATGATTCCCAACCCTCGCAGGATGCCTTGAAACCTCTTGAAGCCAAGCGACAGGGGACAGGTAACAGCGATAAGGGATCTGATTCCGCGCGAAGCCTTCGGGGTACATCGGGTATATAATTGTCTGATAACTCGTGATCCGTCCTTCGAACTCAAATGGAAATGACAGAGATGGCCGCGCTGTTTCAGCGCGTATTGATCCGCTCGTTGAGAACTCTGGACGACCGGGCCATCGATTAAGAAAAGCCGCCGAGAGATGGTGCAGCGTTCTCCCGTGCCAATGATGCTCAACCACCTCGCTTCCGATTTATCTACTCGGTAGCGTAAGGTTCCAGCTATTCTTCTTGTATCTCGATTAGCCTGAGCTTGCGAGGCTTATGGCAGGCGATGGCGATGCCTGGCAAGTCCCCGCAGAGTTTACCTGGTCCTTGTGTCTGTATACGAACATATGGGAGCCCAAAGACATGCTAGCCCCGAAAGGGCCACGATGGTTAGGTAGGACAAATTTGTCTACCACACCCTGAGACTCTCCCCATTGAACGGTAACGACGCCGATAGCTCACGTCTCGTGTTCCCAAAAAAGGCCGAATTCAAGAACCCCAAGTTAGGATAAATCCAGTAACTCCAGCTATCCTTCCCGGCGAATTCCGAACGTAACCAAGCACCCGTTGGCACCATCATCGTTCTGTAGGTTTCAAGCAAGTCAGCAACGTCACTGGGCTCAATCGAGGTCCGGTAGTGCATGCTTGTCTCGTCCATGATCTGAATCCGCCGCCGTGAATGTCCGTCCATTTCGCTTCTGAGGGTATCCTGAACAAATGTACATTCATGTATTTCATTGCATTCGAGGTTCATAGGTATGTCGGTATTCCCACGTCTTTCTTTGTGGACTCGGAAGAGTGCCCGATTGGCGCGAAACCACATAACATTTCGCCTAGGATGTGTAACTCACTCGCGCCCCCTAGGTTTATAAAGATGTGGGCACCCCATAGTATTGCGACACTGTGCAGGCTTCCGGCATCCCCGCTTGTCCTTTCACGGATAGATGGAACGCTAGCGCCTACAACATGCGCGCGCACTCAATATTTTATTTCTTCTCTTCTTTTGATTTTGATTGCCTCACTCACCAACAGGCTGCTACAGTCGTTACCACAGAACGTAGATGGGTTTCTTGTTTCCAAGCAGATTCACTGTGTCAGGAGCAAGCTACTGGGACTTCCCACTCTATCCCCCCTATGAACGTTGATGGTCGTGTAAGTTACGTCCCCTCCGGCTGGAGTTCGCTAACAACTAGTTGGTGACAGGCAACCATGTGCAGATTCTCAACATTGAGCAGGTGGTGTTGTTGCCTGAATTTAAATATTCACGTCTTGTTTCATTTCTGTGGCACGTCGCCACAATGTGCATTTGTATTTTGCTCTCGTGAGCACATACTTACTTGATTGCCATTCATTCGGACCATCCGATGGTGACTTTGATGGTGGCATTCGTATGAACCATAGACTATTCTTCCAGATTGACATCTGACGCTAACGTGAGTCCCGTTACTGAAATATTCTCAACGTTCAGGTCGGAAATGCCTCCGAATCTGCAGCACCGTTGTAATACCACCATCATCCATTAACTGAGACATCCAAAGCTCCTGGCTGGACCTGGGCACCTCAAGCATGCCCCTGCGCTGATGTCATGCCAAGTTCCTAGATCCCGGTTTCAAGAACAGGACCTTTCCATGTCAATCAGAACGTGTTGCCCCTCTCTGGTTTCTATGATCACTTATTCCAGTGACGGGTATGTGCGATGATATTCATTTCCATGACAATAAAAAGCACCTGGTCATGCTTTCACAATCACCTCATCTGCTTCCTCCATTCTCGACGGGGTTGCTGGCGGGAGAGCCATTGCAAGCGGCTCCCCTTTGGCGAACCTGAGACGACGCAAGACTTTGAGCTTCAGGTTCGTTTGATGCTGGTGTTACTCGGTACAGTCTGCTTCCCTTCAACAAAGGGGGACGCGGTGGCGCTAGGATCGTGACAGGTACAGACTACAGTAGTATGATCGACGATCGCGCCGCCACCCATACTTATTGTTAGGGCGCGTCCTGGCACCTTTGGCATCCCTCGATTGCGACGCTAAGCTCTATATCGGACTCGGGTGGCTGCAAGCACGATGCGTCGGTGCTACTACTCGATTGCATTGTAAAGTGTTTCCTTGTTCTAGTCGATGTCATGTTCACATGTCGCGCGCT
>QFEI01000422.1:1633-45441 GCA_003316145.1 Neoboletus magnificus | reverse complement strand
GATGGAGACAACTGTTCCATGGGTAAACGACCTGCGACAGCTTCCTCCGCACAGATGACCAGGGTGCTGATCGGCGGTGGACCTGCGCCACCAGCACCCGAATGGTTGGTATAACGGAGTGTGGGGTGCACAGGCAGACTCTCGGTCGATAAGCCTGGCCGACCGAGTTCCAACACACTCTTGTCCATCTTGACCTGGCAGTCACCGAAAGTCCCATCGATCTGGGTCTCTTTCCCTGGTGGGGGAAGCGTTGCGGTCCTTGTACCCTGTCTGGGACTCAACAGTGCTTGCTTCGCTAACCTGGTTGTTTCGTCACGTCGCCGCTCGTCATCTTCGGCACCAGAAGACGAAGCATGAGATGCGGAGCCGGAACGGGAACGTGAGTTGGTAGAAATAATCGTAGGTGGGTAAGGATAGGTGCTTTCAGTAAATCCGCTCGTCATGCTAAGGAGAGATTTAGCATCGTCAGACAAAAGGGAGGCGGGTGTGAGCGAGTTTGCACGTTCTGATTGAACGATGTTCAGCGCAGAACGGGATTCATGCGGGTGAGTACACACCGCCTGGCGCTGAAGCAGTCCAAACCGTGGTGGATCCGTTTGCGCTGTTCGCTGACGGAACAGTCAAGTGGGGCGTTGAAGTCGTGTCTGGAGAGAGAAGCCCTTTTCCGCGCTTCTTCGTACCCTTTGGGTTCGAGCGGCTAGAACGCGATTTGTGAGACTCGAGTGGGTTTTCACCTTCTGCTTCGAGGAAGGCACGGAAAGATGCGTCCCGGTCGCGATCGGGCACTGCCCAGGGAAAGCGCCGTAGGATCATGCACACCTGTCAATTCGATTTCAAGGTGAGCACTGGGTTTACGAGACGGTGGAGTAAATTGAATGTAGCCCTGAGTCTAGACAGGAGCTGTCATCACGTAATGCAAGGTCCCAAGTTGAGGCAAAAGTGCCGGGTAGGTCACGTCCAGGCACAGCAACGGGGTAGCAACGGGGGCGATAGGGAAGGATCAAAACGAGGACTCACAAAGATCACACCAACGCTCCAGACGTCTGTCTTGCGCGGATCATAGTTGACACCCGCGAGGACCTCGGGGGCGAGATACGGGTCGCTGCCCACGATCCCGGATGCCCTGATCAGCCGTGCATGTGTATGTGGCGCAGGGGCGTCTGGCTGGGTGCCCATATATCCCATAACGGGACCGTTGGTAGGCTGGACAGCGCCGGATGGATTGGGGACAGAGCCACCCATGTCTGAGCCAGGGTATGCAAAGACGACTGCGGTGCCAAAGTCGATGAGTTTGACGACGTCGCCGCGGGTGAGGACGCAGTTGTCGAGTTTGAGATCCCGATGGGCGAGACCCAAGGAGTGGAGGTAGGCGACACCGTTGCATATCTGACGGAAGACGCAAAAGATCTCTGGACGGAGCATCTTGGAGGACATGACGACGGAGAAGAGGTCATATGGGGCATATTCCATGACCTATGGGGGGTGAGACGGGGGAGGAGGGGAGGGGACGGGGGGAGATACCTCGTAGTAATGGCCATGATCGCAGACGATGTCGACGGTTTCGATGATGTTGAGGTGCTTCAAGCAGGCGCCGACGCAGAATTCTGCACGGACCTTTTTCTCGTACTCGCGCTCGGTTTCGCCTGTGCGACGGGGACGGAACTCTTTCACAGCATATACAGCGCCTCCTGACTTTGCACGGCCACGGATGAGGCGTACGGTTCCACCTGCACCGGAGCCGAGTACACGGCCCCATTTGCCATACTTTTTGGAAAGGTGGGCGTTTGTCGCGGATGAAAGGGAAGGGACGGGGTGAGAGTAGGCCGAGGCGGGTTCCGGGGTGGAGGGGGGGGAGGGGGAGAGACGTTTTGAGGAGATGGTGGACGGGGGCGAGGGCGAGTCGGGGACGAGATGGTTGTCCTTGCGGGGATCCTTGGGCTTTGACTTGTCCTTGTGGTGGAGGGCCTTGTTGATGAATGTGGAGAAGAGATGCTGGTGGGGATCCCTGTCCTTTGGGGTGTGATCTGCAGGGACGAGTGCGGGGACGACGCCGAGGACGGAGGAGGTGTCAAAGTCGAGCCCTCTGCGCTGCTGCTGCGGCTGGAGATGTGGCTCGGCGGGGGTGTGGGGAGAGGTTGAATTCGGGGAGCTCTGGAGCGAGGACGGGGTTGTGCTGGAGGAGGAGTGTGGGTGGGGATGGGGGATGTGGTGGTTGAGGAACCGCTTGAGGTCGTGGAGGGGGCCGTGTTTAGGCATGGAGGAGTAGAAGGAGATGCGGCGACGGAAGGTGGGGCGGGGGAGGTCGTCGGCGGGGGCGGGGGAGGGGGAAGGGGAGGGAGAGAGACGGGCGTTGTGTGAGGGTGGAACGTTGAGGACCTGCATCGGACGGGCGGAGAGCATCGTGGACGGGTCAAACCAAGTCGAGCTGCCATTTCGAGAAAATCGGTCCGATCACGAACTTGGCCGAGGAGGATGACTAAGCATGCCGAGTCAGCGATGGATCATTTCACGTGGTCTCTCCGCCAATCGCATCGCGCACGGTCCACTGTCTACACATCCGTCACCCGACATCCTCCGCATCCCTCTTCCGCTTCATCTCTTTCGACACCTTGTGCTGTGCCGACTCGTGTTTCGCCAGCTCTGCCGGCACCTTCGACACCGGCGATTTCGATATCTCTGGAACAAACGGCGTTAGTGCGGTCCGGACGAGATGAAACCCGTGCGGGGAAAGAGTGGGGATGCGGGGTATCGTCTAAGGCTCGCTTTCCGGGCAGCCGTCATGAATCATAACGGCATGGCTGCCAGCACCCCCCCCTCCCTCCTGCAGCAGCAGCCAAACGGTGCCGAAAGTGGGCAACCAGCGCTCACAAATCAAGAGAGCAACAAGCATTCCCCGGCATTCACTCCCAAGTCCGCACTGATGTGGACCCAACAGCCAAGCCACCAAACAAGGTTTCCCATATGAAAACGCCACATGAATGAATGGCTGCAACTCTGGAACGCCGGGTCCGACGCTCTGGACACATCAATCCACGTCCTGCATCCCGGACCAATACCCACTGCGGCGGAGATGAAAGAATACCGGAAGGCGGAGCCAAGCTCAACGGAAATGCAGGTAAAAGTAGAGTCAACACCCGAGCGCGGATGAAAAGTAGACGCCATGCCCAAATAAAAAAAGTACTCCAGGAGTACATTTGTGATCGTACCTTGTTTGAGGTCATACCTGTCGAAAAGAGGCAGTCAACAGGCCGATCAGCGACTGAGGTGCAACGACGTACATCACTTCGTCATCGTCGTTGGACAAAAAGGTGATCGAGGTACCTTGTTTCCCAGCACGACCGGTACGGCCTGTGCAGCAACAACGTCAGCCCATCACTAATCCGACACTCACCCTCCTTAATACTTACCAATACGATGCACGTATGCCTCGATCGTACCCGCCATTTGATAGTTGATGACTAAGCTGACATCTTGCACGTCAATACCACGTCCAGCAAGGTCGGTAGCAACCAGGACGTCAGCCTCCCCTGACCGCAGAGATTGCAACGACGCCTCGCGCTGCTCTTGCGTCTTCCCAGAGTGCAGCGTAGCCGCGGACCACTGCCACACGCAAACCATCTTAGTGGGATTCAATATGAACCAACAAACATGACCTACACCCGCCCGCGACAAATCCTTCGCCACCATGTCCGCCGTCTTCTTTTGGTTGACAAACACGATAATCGGAGACGCAAACATCCCGCTGTTGAGAATCTCCAGCAGACGTTGCCTGCACAGACCGTTCAATCACACGGTCAAGCACTAATAGCGTTCACTTACTTTTTCTTCTCGTCGCCAGTGACAAACTCGACCCGTTGCTCCACTGTATCGACCGCTCGTCCTGCTTCACCGATCGTGATTGTCGCAGGTCGCTTTAGATATTTCCTTGCCAGTCGCTCCACCGCAGGAGGCATTGTTGCCGAAAATAGCGTCGTGACTCTAGTACGGCCGTTGGCCATAATAGCACTCTCCTCCCCATCCACATCCATGGCATCTCCTCGTACTGTAAAGCCCTCGGGTTCACCTTCCATCAGTTCAGCAGGGAGCTTGTCAAGGATGAACAGGAGGTCTGCCTCAAACCCGAGATGAACCATACGGTCCGCTTCGTCCATGACAACATAACGGCATTGAGAAAGCACGATGACATGCCGTTCGATGACGTCTTTCAGACGACCCGGGGTAGCGATGATGATCTCGGCACCCTCACGGAGGTTGAACTGTTGTTCTTCAACCGCACGCTATGACGAAGCGAGTCAAGCAGGGAAACTGACAGGGAAATGGATGACGTACACCACCGACGATAGAGACGCAGGTAAATCCTAACGGACCGGCGAACTTGCGAGCTTCTGTCTCGATTTGTTGGGCCAGTTCACGAGTAGGAGCTAGGATTAATGCGTAGGGTCCAAGGTGGCGATTTTCGTCCGAGAGAGGAGGCATATTTGAGATGAAAGTAAGCATCGGGATGACGAACGCTGCCGTCTTCCCGGAACCTAGACTAGGTTCGGCGACATTGTCTGGGAAAATCAACGAGCTTTACGCACCAGTCTCGGCAATACCAATGATGTCCCGGTTCTGCAAACCGATTGGGATAGCTTGTCGTTGAATGGGCGAGGGTTCCTTATAACCAATCTTTTCGATGACACCGAGTATAGCTTGTGGGATCGTAGACTCTGCCCAGGAACGCAATGGGTGAGGAATGGAACCACCTGCAGAGGAAGAACGTCAGCATATGGACTAAAACGTTGCAAAACAAATGCCCACCTCGTGCTGCAATACTGAAATCCTCCCTAAATATCCGCCAGTCTCGCTCCTTCATCTCCGGAAGTGGTTTTTCCGACCAGTGCCGTTCGTCGATGCCACTCTTTGCTGCCTTCCTCCTTTCCATGGCATCTGCGAGATTCGCTTCGGCGCCGGTACCACGGTAGGCAGCCCCACCGTCATCCATTCCACCTACTCGCCCACGACCAAACATCACCTGTGCACCCTGCCTGTTGGCGCCCACAGCAATAGGCGAATCGGACGCAAACGTGTCCTCTTCTTCCGCCCAGTCAAATACAAACTTTCTATCATTCATCTTCCGTATTTTACGTTTCTTGTTCGTTACTCCCAGATAACGGTCCCGTAGGGCTGAAAGGTCGGTCTCTGTCATGGGGGGAACATGTGGCGTGCTGGGCTCGGGAAGCGTGCCATTGCCGGAGGGCGTAGATGAAACAGTCGTCGGAGTCGCACTCGACGACGGGGCATTGGAAGATTTGACGCGATCTGCGCGTGGTCCAGTCGGGATATTTTCAAACCCACTCCGAGCAGGTTGGGCAGTCTGAGAGGCACGACGGTCGTCCTGTTGATTGCCCCTACCTCTCCCCTCCCGTCTTCCATGGCGACCGTCTTTTTCCGGATGACCATACCTCTCCTTGTCGTCTTCTGTACCAGACAATCAACTTTTGGTGATGGGCGATGGAGGAAGAAGAGCTTACGACGGGAAGTGCTCCCGTATCGTGCTGTACGTTCCTTTTCTCTCTCTCGTTGGCGCAGCGTCTCTGCCTCCCGCTCAAGTACATCTCTATCCTGTCTCGCCTTCTCCTCGCGCTCCCGCTGCTCCTTGAGCTCAGCAGCTCGTTTCGCAATCGCAATCTTGGCACGTTCCTCCTTGGAAAGAAATCTAGGCTACAGATAGAACCCAAATGAGTAAGACCCAAGCAAAGCATTCACATGAACACACTTTTGTAGCAGCATCCTTCTCCGCCTTTTGTTTCTGCAACAACGTCTCAATAGAGAGCGGTTCCGCCCTTGTATTGCCAGCCATGGCGGAGGGATGAAGTGGTAGCAGCGATGCTACCCGATTAGGAAACGCCCATGCAGGTCTGACACGTGACCGCCAAACCCTTGCTCATCGTCCGACACGACGGGCGCGAGGGAGACTCTGCTCGATCACCGGTGATCGGCACTGACCATGCCTTTCATGATGCCCTCCACGATCAACATGAACTCCAACATCGATTCACGCGTACAGTCTCCCCGCCCAGGGACACCCGAGCCATCGTCCCGACAAGGCAGACGAAACACTCAGCTGGATGCTCAGCTCCTCGACGATGATGGTGCGATATCACAAAAGGTGGGCGATCGGCCTGTTTTTTTTTTGATGTTGCGCTTGACGCATTGTTCTAGTTGGAAGCGTGTCTCAAGCACATCTTCACTAAATATTGCACGCCTATTCCACCTGTGGTTTCGTGCAAGGCACATGGACTCTCGCTGCTTACACCTCCAGAAGGTGCATATCTCACCCAGGAAGGCTTGGACGCGTGGGCACGCGACACGAATGGTGCACCGTTCTCCCAGGAGACCAAGGACGAACTTGTCGAATTTCTCGATGTGACTGCCGATGGTGGTCTGACGTACGTCCACGTTCCCCTTTGCACCCGTGCCCGTACTGATGGAATCTGTCATGCTTTCCTCCCCTTAGCCTTAAGGGATTCATGCAAATATATCAATTGCAAACCGAAAATGACGAAGAAGAGACGTGGAGAGATCTTGTGCGTGCTTGTTATTCTTTTCTGGATTACGTCGGGAGTAAATGACGGTTTGATAGTCTAATCACGGGTTCGATCGCACGCTCATTCTTGTCTCCACGCGTCGGGAGGATGACCTTGACCAACGCCCAGAGTCGGAGCCCAAGCCTATACCTCCAAGTACAGAATCTTGTGCGCATCGAGTCTTTCCAAGCTTGTTTGACTACCTGCTGATCGGATGTTACTCTAAACTAACCCGCAAGCAGAATCTACAAATAGGTATTTCACGGTCCTTGTTTCGACCTTTCATCGTACAAACTACCAAGCCGTAATTGATTCCCTCCAAAGTCGGTAGGAGGGAAGATGTAGAGACCAGAGACCCAGTCTGGTATGGTCCTCCACCCGTGGGTGTGCATTACCTACGTTTTCCATGAAAAGTTCATGATAATGAATGTGAATACCCCTTTGACACCTGTGCCAGAAAGGAATCGTTGGCCCATCACCAATCAGCAAGACTTTGTTCGTCATACTTGATGCATCAAATGATGCTCATCGTCGCCAAAGTTGTTACGCTCCTGTTCTTCAACCCATATTATAAAAAGACTGTAACGTGATATGCCCTGTTTGTTTCATCTGCAGCTTTGCCAAAGACAGCGATGGGGTACTCATTTGAATCCTCCTGCTTGTTGCTCTGACCCTGTGGGTCGGGGTTGGAATACCCCAGACCAGGGGTGACTTCGATCATCAATTGATCGGTTATGCCGCCAGTTGCCGGAAGCATGACCTGGAGTGCCGTAAGTGCCTGGCATCCCCAACGTCTGCACAACAACGCCATTGGAGTCGCAAGCTATCTTACTTGCAAGCATGTGGCAGACAGTACAGCTACAGTGCATCAATACCACGACGGGACCAGTCAGTCAGACGGATGGCCCGAAGGCCACGAGTGACGTTCTCGTGGTGAGTCAATGGTTCATCTTAATCCCGTGGGCCTGTCAGTGTCAGCCAATTCGCATTCCGTCACGGCGACTGGCCATCTAACGCTGAACCATACACGCCCCTTGTGCCCCTGCATCATTGCAGGATCTTTTACGCCCCCGTTCACTTCAGTAACAGATAGGTGGCGCTTCAGGATTGCAACTACCGTCTCGCCCTAGCATATAGGATGCCCTCCAGCGTATCTTCGATCCGGACCACGACAGAAATCCCACCGCGTGCTATTTCAGACCCAAAGGAGGACTCGGACGAGGTTGAAGCAGACCTCGTCCAGTTCCCCGAAGGGGGTACTGCAGCATGGTGCATGGTCGTTGGTGCGTGAGTGTCGCTGTTTCCTCTCTGATCATCTGAGCGATAAGGATAATCGGCTCGTGCCATGATAGGGCGCTCGTCCAACTCTGCGGTTTTGGGTAAGCTCAACCGTCCGTTTTGGTAAGCAACGAGGGTACTCACACGAACAAGGTACACCACGTCCTTTGGTGTCTATCAAGGCACGAGCCCCTTGTGAATCTCTTTATGGTTTTGTATTGACAAACCATTGCAGACTATTACACCCTCCATTATCTAACAAATGAATCCACGTCTGCAATATCGTAAGTCTTGTCTGAGGCATTGTGTGTGCTTGTATGCAACAAACACGCTTTATAGTTGGATAGGAAGCATCAATGCGTTTCTGACAACTAGTTTCGGTCTCGTCGCAGGTGCACTCTATGACAGGGGTTATTTGTATGTCCCAACCACCGTTCCACTGTCAAGCATTCGATACTAATAGTACCAAGCTACCATCTGTTAATAGGAGGATCGTTACTGCAGTCATTCACCTTGTTCATGCTCTCCCTCACTCAACCGGGTCAATATTATCAGGTCCGTCATCCTACTAACAAGATATTCTATGTCCTATCTCACCAACTCGGAACGACAGATCTTTCTTGCTCAAGGGATTGGTCTCGGGATTGCTCAGGGACTTGTATATGTCCCGACAATGGCAGTGGTATCTCACTACTTCTGCCGACGTCGCACGCTTGCAATGAGCCTCGTCGCCTCCGGATCCTCACTCGGATCGATCATACACCCCATCATGTTGAACAACCTGTTTAACCGGACCGTAGGTTTTGCCAACAGTGTGCGAATAAGCGCTGCCTTCGTCAGTGTCCTGCTTCTGATGGCCTGTATCCTTATACGCACGCGGTTGGAGCCACCCAAACATCCTACAAATTACTTGGCCGTCGGAAGGGGTATCATCCACGATGTGCCCTTTTGTATTATGGGAATTGGGTATGTATTCTTCCGCGTATCCAGGCCGTTTCTAATGTGTGATCCTACCGATACGATAGAATGCTATGTTTTCAGACCGGATTCTATTACCCATTGTTTTACTTGCAATTGGATTCCGTCAAGCATGGGAATTCAGAGACATTTTCGTTCTACTCTGTACGCAATCTGTCACTACCACCTAGGCCATATCTGACAGGTCTACTACTTGTCCAGCTGGTACTTTTAAATGGGGGAAGTTTGATAGGTCGATTGTCTGCCGGGTTCATCGCATCTCGTGTCGGTGTACCCAGGCTTACGATCATATCGACCGCCGCGTGTGGTATTCTCATCCTTGGCATGATTGGTTTGAGCAGCGCCCCGACGGTCGTGGTGCTCGGAATAATTTATGGCTATTTTGCCGGCGTTTGTCAGTTTTCTTTCTCCTTTTGTCCCGCTTCGTAGGGTCGGACGGATCGAGCTGAACATGGCGTCCACTGGCAGATATCGCATTGTTGGCGCCGCTCATGGCCTTTCTTACCAGTGATCTCTCGGAACTTGGGTTCGTTGGTCCCATACGTCTAGTTGTTTAGGCCGGAATGCTTATCCAACTGATGATTCAATTCTACAGTGCTCGTATGGGAATCGGGATGACGCTCACCGGGATCGGCAGTCTTATCGGTGTGTTTCCCATCCGCAATTATCTCACGCCATCACTTGACACGTCACGTTCATAGGCGGGCCCGTCTCAGGTGCGCTGTTGACCTCACAATACAAGTGGTGGCAACCCTCACTCTTTGCTGGGGTACGATTTCGTCGATCCTTCCAGAATGTAACATACTGACACGAATCGGTAGCTCATCGCTCTAACTGGGTGTTCATTGTTGATGATGATGCAACTCACGCTGAAACGTCATCTGAAACGTCCAGCTGGGAAAGAGGAGGCTTGAGGCTCAGTGTGGTAAAATAATTAAAAGGTCCGAGAGGTGTAAGCGTAGCTAACATTACTGTCTACCGTACAGTCCCAAAAAATCCCCCACGTGGGACGAACCAACGTGCTTGCGATCATGCATACCATGCGTTGCGCGCCCCGGGACAGCGGGAAAATGGAATCCACCGTACCTTTTCGTTGCCATCGAGGGATTCCTGCACGCATACCAGATCTCCTGCATGCTTATTTCTCTTTTTTAGGGTTATGATTCGAGAGTGTGACACTTTCATAGCCTGACCACGGCTTGGGTCACACGCTCGCTGTCGCTTCCGCGCTCAGAGCGCAACATCAGGAGAGTGCAGTTGTTACGTTGCGTTTCTGAAGGCTTTCGCGAGCCTACGCGAGGCTTAGCAAGGAGTCTGATTGGACCAGAGCACCTTGTACGACACTTTCCCTGGATTTGGTCACCATAATGGTCCCATTATGACCGCTTAGAACTGCAGATGAAGCCTATACCTGCAGGCAGAGATTTATATGTCACATTGCCGTAAGGATGGCCTGTAATCGCCGTTCCAGGTATGAGGTATGCTGGCACTCCAAAGCCCCTGTATCATCTCAACCTGTCGCATTAGACTTCATCCTGCCACCCGAACCATGGGCAATCGTATGTAGCACGAACAGCGAAACTAAGCGATGACACCTTCACGAGGAGCCAGTGGTTTATCTCGTTCCTGGGACTCATCAACCAACCATCTTGCCCCCCACCGTGGTCACTAGCTATCTGGACGCTGAACATCAACCGCCTTTTTCATCCTTTGCATCCACAGTGGCTTGTCTGCACGGTGTTTGTGCTCGTCTCAGCCACAAATAGATAACGCTTCAGGGTTATCCCGATAATCTCGTTTCAGCACATAGGATACCCTTGGGCGTATCATCAATGAAGGTCGTGGGGGAGATCCCATCCAAGCCACTAACTATTTTAGATACGAAGGAGTCGGACAAGGTTGAAGTCGACCTCGTCCGGTTTCCCGAAGGTGGTACTACAGCATGGTGCGCAGTCATTGGCGCGTGAGTGATTCTGTTTCCCCATAATCGTCTGATCGACACGGATGCTGGCATAATAGGGCACTAGTCCAGTTCTGTGGTTTCGGGTAAGCGCGACCATCCTTATTCTACAAGCGACGCGCATACTTACACCAGAAAAAAGATATACCTCATCGTTTGGTGTTTACCAAGGTACGGACCCCTTGCGAATCTCTTTATGGTCTTGTATTGACAGTTACAGACTATTACACCCTCCATTATCTAACAAATGAATCCTCGTCTGCAATATCGTAGGTCTCCTCTAGAGCATTGTGGATGTATTTATATAGAACAAACCTGCTTGATAGTTGGATAGGAGGCATCAATGCGTTTCTGACGACTGGACTCGGTCTTATTGTAGGTATACTCTATGATCGGGGTTATTTGTATGTCCCGACTACCCCTTCCATTGTCAAGCACTCGATGCTGATAGTGCCAAGCTACCATCTGTTAATAGGAGGATCGCTCCTTCAGTCATTCAGCTTATTCATGCTCTCCCTCTCTAAACCAGGTCAATATTATCAGGTCTGTCACCCTGCTAACAAGATATTCCATGTCCTGTCCCACCAACTCAGAACGACAGATCTTTCTTGCTCAAGGGATTGGCCTCGGAATTGCTCAGGGGGTTGTGTATGTCCCGACCATGGTAGTGACATCCCACTACTTCTGCCGACGTCGCACGCTTGCAATGAGCCTCGTCGCCTCCGGATCCTCACTCGGATCGATCATACACCCCATCATGTTGAACAACCTGTTTAAGACCGTAGGTTTTGCCAACGGTGTGCGAATAAGCGCTGCCTTCGTCAGTATCCTGCTTCTGATGGCCTGTATCCTTATACGCACGCGGTTGGGACCACCCAAACATCCTACAAATTACTTGGCCGTCGGAAGGGGTATCATCCACGATGTGCCTTTTTGTATTATGGGCATTGGGTAGGTGTATCTTACCGTACCGTGGCCGTCCCTGATGCGTGATCCTACCGATATGGTAGATCGCTGTGCTTTCAGATCGCATTCTACTATCCGTCTTTTTACTTGCAATTGGATTCCGTCAAGCGTGGGAATTCAGAGACATTTTCGTTCTACTCTGTACGTGATCTGCCACTACCACCTGGGCCACTTGAAATCTGACAGATCTACTACTCATCCAGCTGGTATTTTTGAATGGGGGAAACTTGATAGGCCGATTGTCTGCCGGGTTCATCGCATCTCGTGTTGGTGTGCCCAGGCTTATGATCATATCGACCGCTGCGTGCGGCATCCTCATCCTTGGCATCATTGGTTTGAGCAGCATCCCGACAGTTGTGGTGCTTGGAGTAACTTATGGCTATTTTGCTGGCGTTTGTCAGTTTTCTCTCTCTTTGTTGCCCCTTCTCATAGGGTTGGACGGATCGAACTGAACTTGACGTCCACTGGCAGATATCGCATTGTTGGCGCCGCTCATGGCCCTCCTTACTAGTGATCTCTCGGAACTCGGGTTTGTCGGCTGTTCCACACATCCGGCTGTTTGGGCTCGAATGCTTATACAATGATATCAGCGCTCGCATGGGAATTGGGGTGGCAGTGAATGGTATTGGCAGTCTTGTCGGTGCGTCCCTCGTCCGGAATTATTTTACATCGTGATCATTTGATCACGCCGTGTTCATAGGCGGGCCCATCTCGGGTGCACTGCTTACCTCGCAATACGAGTGGTGGCGACCTGCGCTGTTCAATGGGGTACGGATCACCAAAGTGGAATCCATCCAAAACACACCGTACTCATACGAATCGGTAGCTCGTTGCTCTCATGGGGTCTTCGTTATTGATGATGATGCAACTCGCGCTGACACGCCGGAAACACTCGACTGGGAAAGAGGACCTTGAGGCTTAGGGTGCACTGGTAATACAACCAAAGGGTCTAGACTCCGGGATGGGTGAGTATAGCTAACATTAGTATCTACTGTACGCTGTATAGCCCCAAAAAATCCCCGTGTAGGACGGACCAACCCAGATGTGTTTAGCGATGCACGCGATGCATTGAGCACCCTAAAGCAGCAGAGAAATGGAACCCAAGCCAATACCTCTAATACCGTCGCATTGCCGTAAGCGTGACCTGTAATCGCCATTTCAGGTATGAGGCCTTTGAGTTGTACAGTATCACCTCAACTTGTCTACTGCACTTGATTTTATCCTGCTATCCAAACGATGGGCCGCCATCGCATGTGGCACAAATAGTGAATCTGATGGATGACACACTCGCGAGGAGCCAATGGCTCATGCCGCCCAACCAACTCCCCTCCCATCTGAGTCATCATGATCGGCGCCAGCTATCCAGCATCGCAGTTGCATCACGGTGAGAAGCATGATAATGGAATATAATTCATTTTACATTTTTTCACACTCGAAAATCACTAGTCCCCCCTCGATGGGGTGGAATGGATTGTATCCCATTGTCACGCTTCTCATGTTTCAGTGATGCGCCTAGACACTGAACCGCGCTCACTCTTGCAACGCCTTTACGCGCGCGCTCACCCTGGCAGTATATAAGTGACGCTTCAGGATTGCTACTACCATCTCATCCTGGGACGTAGTAGGATGCCATCGAGTGTATCTTCGATCCAGACCGCGACAGAAGTACCACCGCACCCTATTTCAGATGCGAAGGAGGACTCGCCGGACAAGGCTGAAGCAGGCCTCGTCCAGTTCCCCGAAGGGGGTACCGCAGCATGGTGTATGGTCGTTGGCGCGTGAGTGTCGCTGTTTCCACTCCAATCCTCTGAGCGATAAAGCTCATCGATTCGTTGCCATGACAGGGCGCTCGTCCAGGTCTGCGGTTTGGGGTAAGTGTAACTATCCATTTTTGACGCGACGAGCGTACTTACAAGAGAAAAAAGGTACACCACATCCTTTGGTGTTTATCAAGGTATGGACCCCTTGTAAATCGACTTGTGATCACGTATTGACGGTTGCAGACTATTACACCCTCCATTATCTAACAAATGAATCCACGTCTGCAATATCGTAAGTCTTGTCTGGGGCATTGTGTGTGCTCGTATGCAACAAACATACTTTATAGTTGGATAGGAAGCATCAATGCGTTTCTGACAACTAGTTTCGGTCTCGTCGCAGGCGTACTCTATGACAGGGGCTATTTGTGTGTCCCTACCGGCCCTTCCATTGTCAAGTATTCGATGCTAATAGTGCCAAGCTACCATCTGTTAATAGGAGGATCGTTGCTGCAGTCATTCAGCTTATTTATGCTCTCCCTTGCTCAACCGGGTCAATATTATCAGGTCTGTCATCTTGCCAACAAGGTACTCTATGTTCTGTCCCACCAACTCGGAACGATAGGTCCTCCTCGCTCAAGGGATTGGCCTTGGAATTGCTCAGGGACTCGTGTATGTCCCGACAATGGCAGTGGTGTCCCATTACTTCCGCCAACGTCGCACACTTGCAATGAGCCTCGTCGCCTCTGGAGCCTCACTCGGATCAATCATACACCCCATCATGTTGAACAACCTGTTTAACCGGACCGTAGGTTTTGCCAACGGTGTGCGAATAAGCGCTGCCTTCGTCAGTGCCTTGCTTCTTGCTGCCTGTATCCTTATACGCACGCGGTTGGAGCCACCTAAACACCCTACAAACTACTTGGCCGTCGGAAGGGGTATCATCCATGACGTGCCTTTTTGTTTCATGGGCATTGGGTAAGGGTATTTCCGTGTACTATGGTTGTCCCTGAAGCTGGATCCTACCGATATGGTAGATTGTTATGCTTTCAGATCGGATTCTATTTCCCATTCTTTTACATACAATTGGATTCCGTCAAGCATGGAGATTCCGAGACGTTTTCGTTCTACTCTGTACGTGATCTTCCACCACTACCTAGGCCACTTGAAATCTGACGGATCTACTACTCGTCCAGCTGGTATTTTTGAATGGGGGAAACTTGATAGGCCGATTGTCTGCCGGGTTCATCGCATCTCGTGTTGGTGTGCCCAGGCTTATGATCATATCGACCGCTGCGTGCGGTATCCTCATCCTTGGCATCATTGGTTTGAGCAGCGTCCCGACAGTTGTGGTGCTTGGAATAACTTATGGCTATTTTGCTGGCGTTTGTCAGTTTTCTCTCTCTTTGTTGCCCCTTCTCATAGGGTTGGACGGATCGAACTGAACTTGACGTCCACTGGCAGATATCGCATTGTTGGCACCGCTCATGGCCCTCCTTACTAATGATCTCTCGGAACTCGGGTTTGTCGGCGGTTCCACACATCCGGCTGTTTGGGCTCGAATGCTTATACAATGATATCAGCGCTCGCATGGGAATTGGGGTGGCAGTGAATGGTATTGGCAGTCTTGTCGGTGCGTCCCTCGCCCGGAATTATCTTACACCATCATTTGATCACGCCGTGTTCATAGGCGGGCCCATCTCGGGTGCATTGCTTACCTCGCAATACGAGTGGTGGCGACCTGCGCTGTTCAATGGGGTACGTATCATCAGGTGGAATCTATCCAGACCATGTTGACACGAATCGATAGCTCACTGCTCTCATTGGGTCCTCGCTGTTGATGATGATGCAATTCGCGCTGACACGTCAGAAACGCCCGACTGGACAAGAGCCTTGAGGCTCAGAGTGCCGAGAGGGGTAAAATAATTAAGGGGTCCTGGGTGTGTAGATAGGGCCGTTGAATATGATTATCTACTACAGTCTAGAATTCCTTCTGTAGGTTGGTTAGGACGGACCAACGTGTTGGCGATCATGCATGCAATGCGTTGAGCATCCTAAAGCAAGCCAGGGCTATTCCGGCCGTGGTGGCATAGATCAAGACACGTCCCATAAAAGGGCTATGCGTCAAGAATGGGTATGGGACTAGAATCAGGCGTATCCGATGAAAACAAAAAAAAAACGTCAGACTCTTGTGGGAGCCTCGTGCTGTGCAAACGATAAAAGACTCACACGATCCGTTGAACGTGGCGCAATATTCTACGAATGAAACATACCAGGCGGTAAATACGACGACTGCCATCGGTGCGATCTTGCGAACGTGGATCTTTGTGAACTTGGGTTGAAAGACGAAAAAGTCGACCAAGAGGGTGAATAAAGGTGAGGCATGCAAGGCTAGATCGGTCGTGAGAGGGAGATGGATGAGCTGCGGTGAGGGGCCGGGCAAGGGTTGTTCGCCTATAGAACGAAGGATGAGGTGTGGGAAGAACAGGATGAGGGGCCAGTAGATGGACGAGATAACGAATGCCAGCTGCGGTGAAAAGGGGTAGAAAGTCAACTTTGGTTTGTGGGGTCTGGGGAGAGAGGTATTCGCTTACGGGCAAGGATATCATCAGGAGTGCCCTCTTGACATCACGAACGACTTGTTATTGCTATGTCAGTTCACGGACGAGTCTCACTATGGTGACACTCACTTGCCGCGGACGGGACCAAGTCAGAGAAGAGACTGACTACCATGCATAACCATGATATGGCCAACCTACACGTCACAAGCTCGGAGTTAGCCCTGCATGTTTGCCAACCAAGCACTGGGTGACATTACCCCTGGTTTGTTAGAAACTGTAAATAACCACCCTTTTGGGTCTTCATCCACTCCCCGACTCCTTTCTGCTCAGTCATACTGACCCATCCCCACGCCATGACACCTGCCGCGGTTGCATGCAAAACGAATGCCAACAGTCGTCGCATAGTTAAAATAAATTCGGGGGATATAGTTCGAATGGAGGGAAGCGGGTTGCTAACGGAAAAGTACTGAGGAAAAGGACCGCGCGTAAGGTGCTGCGCTGCAGTACCAACCGTAGCTATGGCGTTAGTTATCACGTATTGGTACCTACCATCGTGAAACAGACCTTGTCATCCAGCCGCCCGGACGCCGAGCGCCGACTCATCTGACTCTTCATCAGGAACGAGCTGGTGGTGAGGTGTAACCCGACCTGTCAAGGACTGGCTTTGCGTGTCCAACCGAAACGTTTGACTGACTCTCGTCCCGCGATTCAACTAAGACGACAACGTGCAGGATGGTGCACCTCCGCACCCTCACTCAACTTTCTCGTCGCGCGCTGCATGTCTCCTCTGCATCTCGGCACCTAGTCGGACCCAACGATCCCGTCTCCAACCTCCGCCCCATCATCTACACCGACACACTCTCCTCAGTAACTTCGCACTCCCAAGGACAGCTTAAATCACACGTCAACCATCCCTACTCTCTCAACGAGTTCATAGATGTCCCGCACGACCATACTCTAGAACTGCAGTACAAGCTTGCTCGAGAACAGCTCGATGCGTTCAATCACAATTTCTGGACAGACGTATGTCGTCGACACATTCCGTTGACCATTCCTTCACTCACAGCTGTATACGCCAGAGCAACACTCGGTTTGAAACAGCCAAACAGTCTGTCTTGGCGTCTCTTCCTGAATCTGCCTCACCTGAAACGCACGAAAATGCGCTCTCAGAGTTTTACAAGAAATGGGTAATGCAAGAAAAACCGAGACAGGACGAGTACTCTACCGAATGGCGAAAGCGTAATTGGGACAACATCCTTCTCGCTGCACGTGTAGAGTACCAACGCTTCAAGCGGCGCATTCTATGATGATACAACAAAGAGCACAACGTGCCGGACGAGAAAGATGTCACCCCGACATCGATATGTTTTTAGGGGTGGCATATGGGTCTCAAGTACAACAACCAGCTATCATCGTGTTTCATATCCTAGTTCCTCCATAGCCAACTCCCTCACTCTGAAGTAGACGTCCTCCAACTTCATTTTCTCCACCACTGAACTCTCAACCCTAAAGTCTCTTGCCAACTCGCCCACCATCTCAACAGGCATACCGGGAAATCGTGATGACGTTTCCGGCATAAGTGGGACGGGTAGACATTGCGAGGGATCGAGGTCAAAACCCTCTGGCAACGATTCATTTGGAGAGGCCGACGCAATCGTCGGTAGAACGAGAATGAGGGCGTTGTACAATGCGGTCGCGCAGAAGCGGGCTTTTAGTTGGGCGTCGGTAACGTTGGTTGTCCGACGGATAGCATCCCAACTGTAAAGTAGGGTTATGAATAATAGGAAATATGCCAAAAGAGTGGCAGACGTACTCATCATGATAGTACACTCGACACCAAGCCCTTCTGAACGACGATAGTCGTCGGACATCCGGGGTGCCCTGAATGACGGATTCAGCATCCCACTAATGGGTAGAACGCAGGTGACTTTACTTCAGCTCTTGCAAGCAGATGCAACGCAGTTGCATAGTCATCTATGCTGTCCGCATTGTCTTTGAGCGTTAGTACATCCACCACGCCTTCAACACTCAACACCTTCCCCTGCAACATGTCCCTCACATGATTTTTGAGCACCTGTCCGCGTCAATGACTTGAGTGAGTACTACAAATTGTGTCAGGTACAAATACGTACCATAATGAGACCCTTCCGTTCGCTTCCCTTGAGGTTCTTGGCTTTCGTGGACAGAACAGCCTCCACCTGCGCGTCTAGGCTGTTCTTTTGTTTTCCGCGCATGGTGTTTACTATGCTTTGGAAATCTGCGAGCAACTTCTCCTGCACGGCAACAAAATCCAAATCATCATGAAAGGCTACCACGAAAGTCGTCAGATTCGGCGAACAATGACCCCAAACTAGGTTAGCACTGCACCATCGAGCATCATTTCATCCAACGTCCCACCTTCTTGCAGGTTTGCAAGCTGGCAGAGTTTTCCAAGGGAGAGCGTGAACTAAGCATCCAAGAAAAGCAGGTCAGCGCGACCACGAGGAGAGATACATGGGGATACGGAACAACCAGAGCGACGCCAGACACGTACATGTTTCACTTCGAGATCGCTCGCTCCCGTTGCCTCTCCCAACAGCCTCCCGCTCGCGTCCCCAAACCTGTCCCTCCCCATGTCGTTGATCCAGGCGATGGTATTAAACTCTGACCTCGCTACCCCCTCTTCACCCTCTCTTCCCTTGCCTTTTTTGTCTTTCGCGAAGAGCTTGTCCATGATGGGACCCCATACGCTTTCCTCTGCAAAGACAACGCGAGCCTCGCCTTGTTCGATACACCACCGCACGACTTCGCTGCCGAACTCATCGCCGTATCTGGAAAGGTAGTTCTTAACGAGGGGCGTCTGTGGATTCGCAGTGGGGGGGTATGGTGTCGGGCGGAGGAGGAGCGAAGCAAGGGAGGGGAAGTCAGTGTACGTGGTTGCGAGGGCGAGGGCTTGCTGGAGGTGCGAAGTTGCGCCTAAAAACGAGGTTCCGTTAGGTGAAACTTGAGGAAGAACAACGCTTCGAAAGCAACGTACGCAGGGTCTCAAGAACCTCGGGCCTAAGCTGCGCAAACTTATCTTCCAGCTCCTTTCTGTCTGTCTGCGAGTTTGGATCATCAGCTGCCATTGGACTAGGGACCAACGGAGCACACATTAACACAAAGATATGAGGGAAACAAGGAGCACTTGCCTTGCAAGCCAATCCAGCCTTTCTTGCACGCATGCAAACAACAGCGTGGCCAGTTCGGGTAGCATATCTACCACGTCCTTTCCGGCATTGTTACCTCCGGTAACCGTGGCCACCTTCGTCACGGAATCAACGAGCTTCAATAATGCATCAATGACAGCGGGTCTACTTGTCCACGGTTTGATCATTGGAAGCTCGACACCATATACGCCGAGGTTATATGCGCGGTAAGCAAGTGCAGCTTGAAGCGTTTCCTATGAACAAAGAGGGATCCAGTTAGATGCGCAGCCCCAACAGTCGGAAGAGACGAAACGACTGACCACAACGGCTCCGCCAAGCTCTTTCAGGGCTCCAGCACTCCCATACCCACTCCCTTCTAGCTGACCCAGATAGTCCACCATGAACACCAGTAGCCTTCCTGCATCAGACACACGATACTTGAAGAAGTCTCGTGTGACATCTTGGGTGGGGGTTGGCTCAGGTATCAACGGAGATGCCGGATAAGACGAAGGAGTTGAAGACATGATGTGGGTGGCAGTGAATGCATGGATAGTATCTGTGATGAGGGAATGGACTGCACCAGCACTGGGCAATGTCAACGTCATTGCCGGGATAGATTTATAAGTTGACTCACTCGATGTGTTCGTTCAATCTGACCCAAAGCTGATGGCATGCGTAGAGTTTCTCGGCGTCGGTCGCCAGGCGTTGACGACTCCTTTGAGACATCTAGTAGGATCGTATGAATCAGCACGGGTATTTTCCAATTCAGTTTTACTTATTTCCGTCACTACGGTGGTGAAGGCGTTTCTTTTTGGACGACGGCAGGGTAGTCAAGAAACAAGACGACGTCGTACTAACCTTTCCCAAAGCACCATTATCATTGATGAACCTGATGAGCCAACTTAGCCGTTCTTTCCGCGCCGTCAGTTGGTAGGTAAGATCATGGTTCGGCCGGACAATTTCAGTATCTGGGACAGTGGATGACCGATCAACACCAAACAGCCAGTGTGAAGTAGGACAGAAGGCGAAACCTAAAGGCAGAACAAGGGAACTACGGCTTACCACTGGCCACCACCGCAGCGCTGATGCCTTCTGCTGCGCGCATAAGTGCTTCTCCGTCGAGTACCGGCGAGGGCGGGAGAATGAACTGCAAAGGATTGGCAGGGATGGGTGAGTATAGTATGGCCTGTTTCAAGGTGGCTCTGAGCAGATCGGGGAGGGACCTGTCTCGCAGTATATCAGTAACTCGGGAAGCCACGGCGCAAAATGCCGGAAAAAGCAAGAAGATATCACTCACTCAGCCTTGAATTCTTGCACTTTTTCTACGTCCAGTGAGACTCTCAGCATCGAATCGCCTGTTACCATCAGGACCTCAGCCTCATTTGCCACACCTTCACCATCAGTGTCCATGCTGCTATCCGGATCTGCATGGTCAATAGTGATGACCGGGGGGAGTGCGGAAAGCCCGAAGAATCGGTCACTCGAGGACTTGAGAACAAGACGGTCGTGGTAAGGAGTATCTGGAGCGGGTACGCGGTAAGATACCTAATCAGCAAACGGGGGAAGAACGAACGCGTACCTCGAGCACAGAAAATCACGACTTCGCCAAACAACACCGCAATGACCGCTCCCCCAGAGAGGAGTGTCAACCGTGGATGCGCAGGCGGGGAAGAAGCATCCTAATAATATGTTTAAATCCAAGATCAGGAGTATGCCATCGGTATGAGGAAAATGAATGAGCCTTGACCTGAATCCGACTATGCAAAAAACACTCACAGCAACGTAAGGCACCACAGTGACACCATCCACACCCCATGAATCACCATGTGCCACCAGATGAAGGACGACATACACCCTACGAGGTCCAAAGCTGAACTGGTCAACAATCATCGCACCAGTATCCTGCTCGGTGCCTGTAGAAGCATAGGAAACTAAGAGCACAAGCGTATTTGGACTGGGCATCCTATGATTAGCAAGAAAGAAATTGCTCTCATGAATTCGCTTACCTCTCGACAGCCAGGTCAACACCCTCAAGATCCTCTATGCCAACACCCCCGCCAATTGCATTCCGGACGACCTCCGCCACATCTACCTCGCCCTTCAGCTCTTCCGTTTTCAATGCCCATTTTTGGATCCTAGTCTCCACCAGAACAAACATACCGTTCCCAGATGATGCAAGTGCAACAACATTACCCGATTCCGGGCGTACTGCCGGGGACGGCGCTGACCATCCCAGGAGGCGCGACAGAGAGAGGGAAGAAGGTGGTGTTGGTGGGGCAAAAAGCCGCACTGTGAGGGTGTGTTTTCCACCTTGAGAAGTGATCCCTAGCCGAAATATCCTCCCCGTAGATGTGGCAGCTAGGTACGCATATGTCCCTCCAGGATCCCCACCGCGACCCCCTAGATCGGTTCGAACAAGGCACGAAATATATTCGTCTCCGGCGGCCTCAAGAGGGAGATACACCGTCTCGAATGTTCCTCCCCCTGAAAGTCCAGAGGAGATCGAGGGCCAAAAACGCGTCGCTCCGGTAGGGGAGACGAGGATGAGACCTGGTTCGATGGAGCGCGAACGGGAAGGGACAATGGCATGGTGTGGAGCAAGAGATGCGACATTTGTATGACTTGGAGAAGGAGGAGGACACGGAAGGATGTAGCATGTTGGGCTTGGAGAGGTTGGCTTGAGTGTGGCATGCGACCAGAGAAAGCAGGTCCTTGCAGACGTGACGAGCGTGTACCCCGAGGCGATATCTACACATGCGGTATACGACTCCACCATAAAATCTATGTACAACGAATATAGTGAACTGGGTAACTGGTCGGCTCGTGACGAGGCGTACCTGTGGATCGGAGAGATTGTTTGACTTCCACTGGCAATGCGCCATACAAGCCGACTATCAGCTCTTCTGTCTTTGCGAATATGGTGTCTTTTTGGCTCGATGGCCTCTCTGCCTGGGCATATGCCCCAGGTGTCGGTGCTTCGTCGACCTCCATCCCGGACTCTGCTATTGAGTGTGGAGGGGTAGGCGCAGGCGGGACGCGGTGGGCACCGACGAGCCTGCGCGGTCGAGACGGCGTCCCAGATGACGGCCGCGGGGTCGCATATCTATGGGTCCTGCGAGGTGGTGGAGAAGCGAGCGTCGCCATCGAGTTCGTGATGGTCGTAGAAGTGCTGCTTTGACCGGTCGTGCGAAAGTACAACTTTGACCACCACCATGACTATTCCAACAGGGTTCCGACGTCTTCCTCTGCCATTGGTCCAGCTGTCGTTGCCTGCCGTCTTAAAGTGTGGGCAGTCATTCCGGTGGACGAGTTATCCAATCCCGCCTGTCTGTGATCCCTCAGCACCTTCCGCATATGAATACCGGTTTTGTCTGCGGGACCGTGTTGTCTGCTTGAGACAATCTTCCGAGGCACTCTTTTATCGATCCGTCTTTCCCGACGGGTGTCTCGACCCGGCGCAAGCAAATACCCGCGAGGATGAAACATTGGTTTGGCTCAAAGACTACTTCCAGCTGGACGTCGATCTTGTCAAGCTATATGACGAATGGAGTGAACGTGATCCCGTCTTTCGCGACGTCCGATCCCGTTTCCCTGGCATCCGCATGCTGCGACAGGACCCTTGGGAGAACCTCGTCTCGTGAGTGAACAGAAAGTACCGGTCTCGAGATTCGACACGATCGCACGTAGATTCATCTGCTCTTCGAATAACAACATTGCGCGTATCACAAAGATGGTTCATGCTCTTTGCAAGCACTACTCACCACCCCTCCTGTCCCTCGAACCTCCAGTTCCCGACTCGGACAGTACGGAGAAGGATGTAACTTATCATCCCTTCCCACCCCCGAGTACCCTTGCTGCCCCCGAGGTTGCAACGAAACTGCGGTCCCTTGGCTTTGGATATCGTGCAGATTTCATCCAGCGAACGGCGAAAATGCTGGTTGACGAATATAACGTTACTACAATGGATTCAGATGTGCACCGCGTCATTGAAGCTGCAGAGACATGGCTTATGACCTTGAGGGACTTGGATACCCCGAAAGCAAGAGAAGAGCTGCTCAAATTTGTTGGTGTGGGTCGCAAAGTTGCTGATTGCATTCTGCTCATGAGCTTGAACAAGGTAGCCAACGATTTCTGGTTCCGAGACACGATACTGACTTGATGCTATAGAGAGAAGTCATCCCAGTGGACACCCATGTTCATCAAATCGCAATGAAACATTACGGGTTGCGTTCTCTTGGAAGTTCGAAGAAGGTTTCCATGACCCCAAAACTCTATGACGAGATCAACAGCAAACTAGCTAACACATGGGGTGAATACGCTGGTTGGGCACATTCAGTGTGTGGTTAGCATCACATGCAAGATCCCGAGCTTATAAGAAAAGCAGGTTCTTTTTACCTCTGACTTGAAGATTTTCTCCTCCTACGGAATGCCAGCATCCCCTTCTACCTCGAGAGAAATTACTCCGAGTTTAACCCCGACGGCGACTCTAGCCGGCCGGCCTTCGAGCAATAAACGAACAAGGAAGACTGTACCGCTTGACGCGGGTGAGCTTCCAGTAATCATCGATCCGACGTCGTGGCAGGATGATGGTAAGAATACCACTGAAAATACCAACCTCGCTGAGAGAGTCAAGAGGAGACGGAGGGCTATCGGATAGTTCTACGATTGATTGTGGCTGTGTAATATATCAGTACAAGGCTTTAACTCAGTGCGATCTTGCTCGAATTACGTGCAGGATGCCTCCTACGAATCCCATACAAGAAATCATAGACACGACACACGAAAGCGATCGGGAAGACCATTCTTCCGGATCTGAGGCAGAACACAAGGACAACTCCCCAGGACCACCGCAAGCATCATCATCCAAACGCAAGAAGAAGAAATCTAAAGCCACCAGAGTGTCGGATTCGTTGCACGGGAATGAGACATTGCAGTCTGTTGTAGATCACGTCGTCAAACCTGAGCAAGGCGCCGGAGCAGCTTCACCGGACGCCGAAGCTGTCAGGCAGGCACTGAATCGCTTGAAGCTTATGGACGCGTTCAAGGGGAAGACAAGTATTATTGGACGCGCAAAGAACACTCTTGGAGAGCACAAGGTAGCGTCGCCCACTTTTTCACGCTTCATCTTCATGGCGCATAATCACCCTTTCCAAGTTTTGGGCAACGCAGCCCGTCCCTCAACTGGGTAAGCCAGACTGCCTTCATCCAAGGGCATGCTCAACGATCATTATCATCCAGGTGATGAACCACCCGCCGAAGATGGGTATATCGAGCCCACCAAGGCAATAGAGGAGGTTCGCCAAGAACCGTATCCATTGCCCAAGGACTTCGAGTGGTCTACTCTGGACCTCAATGACCCCAAGCAGGTATGTGCCATACGAGTTCCACTAGATCTCTATGCTCACTGGGCTCCAGATCAAAGAGGTTTACGACCTACTGTCACTGAACTATGTCGAGGATGACGAGGCTGCTTTCCGCTTCAAGTACAGTGCCGAATTCCTCGAATGGTATGCCTTCTATTTCATCATGGTAGACGACAAAAAATGAATGTCATCGCAGGGCCCTCAAGCCACCGGGTTATTATAAGGAATGGCACATTGGTGTTAGGGTTTCTTCGAATAAAAAACTCGTTGCCTTTATCTCCGGTGTTCCGATGACCCTTCGCGTGCGCCAAAAGTGAGCAACTTTCTCGTACACTCCTAGCTACCTCGAGTTTGATCCATGCAGCGTCTTTCGCGCGAGCGAAATCAACTACCTTTGCGTCCACAAAAAATTGCGTTCGAAGCGACTCACACCTGTACTCATCAAAGAGGTCACGCGACAAGTCAATCTTTGTGGGATAGCTCAGGCGATCTACACTGTTGGACTTCTCCTCCCCACCCCGGTCGCAACCTGCCGGTGCGTTTCGTTTATCCTTGCACCAAATATCACCATTTTACGTCCATCCAGGTACTACCACCGCTTGATCAACGTACCGAAACTCATCGATGTGAAATTCGCTTATGTCCCACGAAACATGACTCTTGCGCGTATGATTCGGATCTACAAAGTGAATCCTAAGGCCACACTACCTGGTCTGCGCGAGATAGAAGAAAGGGATGTCCCCGAAGTGGCAGATCTTTTTGCACGATATATGCAGCGCTTCGACATGATTCCCCTTATGACCATCGATGAAGTGCGACATCAGTTCCTCAGTGGGAAGGGAGAACTGGATCAGCCCTTGGAAAATAACAGGCGATCGAAGCAGGTGGTGTGGACATATGTTGTCGAGGTGAGTGGTGTTATACGCCAAAACTATGGATTTTATTCCTCAACCTTGTATTCGGGTGTGTGGGGCAGGATCCTGAAACACGCCGTGTGACCGACTTCTTCTCGTTTTACTCTCTTCCATCGACAGTGATTAATAGTGCCAAGCACGACGTCGTCGAGGCATGTTACCTATTCTACTATGCAAGCGATGTCGCATTCGCATCTGGAGAAGACACTGAAATAAAACTGAAGAAGCGGCTCGGTCAGCTGATCGGAGATGCACTGATTATCGCCAGCCAAGCAAAATTTGACGTGTTCAATGCAGTCAGTCTGATGGACAACATGAGCTTCCTGGAGGACCTCAAGGTAAGTCGTGGTAAACACATTTTACTTTGCTATTCAGTCTCATACGGATTCGAGTTTGGCGTGGGAGACGGGTTGCTTAACTTCTACCTATACAACTGGAGAGCGGCGACGATGGCAGGTGCAACAGCTCTTGGTGGTGTGGAGGCTGGAAGAGGTGTTGGTGTGGTGATGCTCTAAGCCGTTTGGCCAACCGACGTCCAGCATTAAGCTATCATGATCTTCGGGCAACTCCAACTTGCTTGCCTAGAACAAGCTTGGGTTTCGAAGGCCTGATACTTGTACCAGTTCACTTGCGTTACACAACCCTACCTGAATTGTCTCTATCTAAACACATCGTACACTGAATCTTGTCCTTTACATTGCTCAGTCACTATCGATCTCGATAATATCGTCATCATCTACACCCCAATCTGGGGTCGGACTCCGTCGTTTCGACTGTGGTTTAGTCGGCAAGGACGCGGCGGTGGCACCAGTAGCCCCAAATGAATGGCCCCGGAAGCTTGGAGGGACATGCGGCGGTGTTGGCATCCTTGAACCAAGGGTTTGCCCGGTACCCCATGATTTCTGACTAGCTTGCGATTGCGAGGCAGAAGCTGCCTTCTCTTTCCCTTTGGTTGACGTCGTTTGAACAGGTCGACCGTTGAGAGTGTTCCCAGAACCAGTGAATGTTGGCTAGGAATTGAAACCAGCGTAAGTGAGTGCAGACATGCTAAAACATGATACGCACTGGAGGAGTCGAAGGACCAGAAGATATTGATGGTTTGGGTTCCGGAGGCGTGTATGGGACGACATTAAAACCAAAGAATAGCTTTCCGAATGGAAGATTCAACGCCGCCGGTACCTTGACCTCAGATTCCAACGATTCGCTCGTGACAACTTTCTGTTTGCTGAAAGAGAAAGCAAAACGTCAGCAAACTGCCACAGCGAGAATAGGCTGAACAAACTTTGTACGTATGATTTTGCTGCCATCCGCAACGTCTTCCACGTCACGGTGACTGATTCCCTTTCCTTTGGTTTTCCGCCCTGCTAGAGTTTCGCCCTTCCCCTTGAAACTTTCCCAGTGGTCACCACCTTTGCTCACAGTGGAATTTACGCCTGCTACAAATCCACCTGCAAGCGACGACGACGGCCGAGACGATCCCGGTGATGATGAGTTGATATCAATCTTGAGTTTTGATGCCATTGTCGCGGGGGGAGGGGCTCTGGGTCGTTCGGGTTCTACATAGCCAACAGGGGGAGCAAAATCGACCTCGAGATCGGTGTCAAGAACACATATGCCTCCTCCTCCCGGTGTAACTTCCATTACAAGAAAGCCGAATATCATTGAGTTATAACATATCTCAATGATATCCCCTTGCGTAAGAGCGGAGAAATTACGGAGTGCTTGTTCTAGACTGTGCGCATATCAGCTATGAACAGGTAAACTATGGTCCGGAACTGGACATACACAGCCTTTGGATCGGAAATCTCGAGGAAGTGAACGGTTTGAGGTTGTAGCTTCACAAACTTGCCCTTCGGGAGTTCTGTACCGGTAATTCGGATAGGATCACCTTCCTCGAGCCGGAGAGTCTTCATCATCCAGTATGGAAGATGTACGATACCCTCTTCCGCAATGAATTCCAAGACACCCGCGTGTGTGGACGCTGCAGGATTTGAAGGATTACGAAGCTGGAACATCCATGGTGATTCGAGGTCCAAGCTGGTGAGATGAGCCAATGCAGAGGGTGGCATGACAACTTTTGTTGAAGGAGATGAGCGTCAAGTGGATAGACGTGGTCCAGCAGACGTACTCTTTCCACCGTAGGACAGATTCTCTCGCTCCCTACCAGGGAGCATGGCTACGCTGTAGGCCTTAAGATACTCATCGTACGACCTAGGTGGGGGGCGGCCAATCCGAGGGCCAAGCGGGCCACCAAATCCTCTACGATGATCCAGGATGAGATCACAATACATGAATAATTAGAGAAGACTTACTGAGCAAGTTGGGCAAACAGGCCTGCCGGGCCGCCAAAGCCATTCGGATTGCCAAACTACAACATCGGTCAGCGAAATAGAACATCCCTGGAGGCAACGCTCACAAAATCCATGGAAGAATGTGGTTAGTGAACAAGAGCGATCTTGACGGTTGCGCTGGGCTGAGCGTACGCAATGCTCCTTTTACGGCAAAGGCCGTGCGTCCAAATCGAGAAGGACGCAGAAACGCGTCGATTACAAGTTTCAGGCTTCTCCAAGTCGTCGATAGCCCATCCGTCACGTCCGATCTCATCCCAGTTCAACACAATGGCCACAAAAGCTGCACCAGCAGCGCCCGCACCGGCTTCACGGTCTGGCTCCAATGCCGCCTTCAATGACAAGGTGAGCCACATGACACCACCAATCCCCGTCTTGGGCTTCATGGAACACATCCGTAGGGTAAGCCCATGGAACTCCGCATGTCCAACATGGTGGCAGCCAAAGGTTCGTTCGTGGTGTCAGCCTATTCTTACTGGCTCACGATTTTGTACAGCCATCAGTGATGCTGTTCGTACATCACTCGGGCCAAGAGGAATGGACAAGATGGTACCAACTTGCAGATCTCTCACTAAGGTGGTCCAGAGATGCTGACAAAAATTGTAGATCCAAACTGCCAAAGGCGAGGTGATTATCACGAACGACGGTGCGACAATCCTGCGGAGTATTCAAGCACTACACCCTGCTGCTAAAATGGTAACTTTACACCCAATACTTCAAAACGGTGATTTATTGCTCCTTCAGCTTGTTGACCTATCCGCCGCCCAAGATGTAGAGGCAGGCGATGGCACAACCTCGGTTGTTGTCCTGGCAGGTAGCCTTCTCGGCGCAGCGGAAAAGATGCTCCTGAAGGGAATCCACCCAACGATCGCCGCGGAATCCTTTCTTAAGGCATCTGTCAAGGCTGTGGAGTACTTGACTGAAGTATCGGTTCCAGTCGACTTGAGCGATAAGGCAAGCCTACTCCGTGCAGCCAGCACATCGTTAAACTCCAAGGTTTGTGCTGCTTCTTGATGATATGTTGAAGAACTGATCGTTCCCGTAAAGATCGTTTCTCAATACTCTTCAATTCTTGCGCCTATTGCTGTTGCCGCTGTCACTCGTCTCGTGACACCCCAATCTTCAAGTGTGGACCTTAGAGACATTAGGATAGTGAAGAAAGTCGGTGGTACGATCGAAGACACCGAGCTTGTGGATGGTGTTGTCTTGAACCAAAATGTCATTGTTTCCGCCGGTGGTCCAACCCGCGTGGAAAAGGCTAAGATTGCTATAATTCAATTCCAACTTAGCGCACCAAAACCCGACGTAAGTCTTCCACACGTCCTGGTCTATACTATTCATCGTACGCAAAAATCTTAGATGGATAACACCGTTGTCATTAACGACTATCGCCAAATGGACAAAGTTATCAAAGAAGGGCGGCAATATCTGCTCAACATATGCAAGAAGATCAAAAAAGCGAACTGCAATGTCCTCCTCATTCAAAAGTCCATCCTGCGAGACGCCGTCGATGACACTTCTCTCAGCTTCCTCAAGCGCCTTAACATTCTCGCTGTCAAAGACGTCGAGCGTGATGAGATCGACTTCCTCTCGAAGAGCCTTGGATGCAAGCCAATCGCGGATATTGAAGCATTCACAGAGGACAAGCTCGGATATGCAGATTTAGTCGAGGAGACATCACAAGCCGGAGCAAAAGTCGTCAAAATCACTGGTGTCAAGAATAGGGGTCGCACAGTCAGCATTCTTGCAATGGGTGCCAACAATCTCGTCGTCGAGGAGTGCGAGCGTAGTCTGCACGATGCCCTCTGTGTCGTACGTTGCATTGTAAAGAAGCGGTATGATCACCCGGTTCCCAATCGACGTGACATATTGAAATTTTCGTCTCAGAGCACTCATTTGTGGTGGTGGCTCACCCGAAATCCATGTCTCCCGCCTCCTTTCCCAATACGCCCAGTCGTTGAAGGGCATGGAAGCATACTGCTTCCAGGCATATGCGGATGCATTGGAAGTCATCCCCACCACCCTCGCAGAAAACGCAGGTCTAAATCCCATTGCGATTGTTACTGAGTTGCGCAATCGACATGCTCTCGGGGACCGCAATGCAGGTATCAACGTTCGGACGGTAGGCTGACGTTTGATGCCGATGAGGAATACCTACTGATGATCGATTCAGGGCTTGATTTCCAACATTCTGGAAGAAGATGTTGTGCAGCCTTTACTTGTGTCCACCAGCGCGATTGAGTTGGCGACCGAGACAGTTTGTCTACTGCTGAAGATTGATGACTATGTACAAGTTAGATAATGAGACTGAGAGCAACACTTCATGACGTTCATTCCGTGATCTTTCGTTGAGATACGCAAGATCCGGGCAAGTCACGAAGCTTACTTAGCACATGAATGTAAGCATGAGTAGGGTAGTGAGCAACAAGAAAAAGGAGTGCCAGGACCGTGGATTGAACACGGGACCTCCAGAATCCAAAGGGACTTCAGTCTGTTGCTCTCCCAGCTGAGCTACCCCGGCGACACTTACATTCCTAACATTAGTTTTTGAACACCACTTGAGCCTCGAAGCCGATTGATTTGGTGTCCTCTGCTCTCTGTCACCTCCATCGTTGTCATCCTCGAGGCACATCCGGGGGACATCGTGCAGCAAAAATGTCCGGTGCAGGGCCTCGCGAGAATGTCTTTGCTACACGGATGGCATTAACGAACATGAAGCTCCGTCTCAAAGGTGCTGAGACGGGACACTCCTTGCTCGCGAAGAAGCGCGATGCCCTGACCACGCGATTCCGAGCGATCCTCAGGAAAGTGGACGAGGTACGCCAAGCACAATACACACCCCCTCACCCTCCACGACTGATCCGAACGAAAACCCTTGCAGGCCAAACGAAAGATGGGACGGGTAATGCAACTTGCGTCATTCTCGATGGCCGAAGTCACGTATGCGACAGGCGACATCGCCTACCTCGTCCAAGAACAAGCAAAGCTAGCGACATTCCGTGTCAAAGCAACGCAGGAGAACGTCTCGGGCGTGCTTTTGCCAGCGTTCGAGGCGGATCGTGTTTCTGGCTCAGGTGTGCCTCACCTCACTCGGCGCTGCCTGCGGGATTTGGGTTGATTCATCTGGCCTCTCTTTTTTAGATTTTAACCTCACGGGTCTCGGACGTGGAGGACAACAGGTGCTACGGGCAAAGGAAGTTTATGCCAAGGCGCTCGAGACACTCGTGGAGCTTGCATCACTCCAGACGGCTTTTATGATCTTGGACGAAGTCATCCGAGCCACGAACCGCCGCGTGAACGCGATCGAGCACGTCATCATCCCGAGACTCGATAACACGATCAAGTATATCTTAAGTGAGCTGGATGAAATGGATCGCGAGGAATTTTTCAGGCGAGTCTTGGTTTATAGCACGTCCGACGGATACGGATGGCTCACCGACCAATAGATTGAAAAAGGTACAGGGAAAGAAGAAGAGAGTGGCGGCAATTGCCGCTGCTGAAAAGCAGGCTGCGACAGACGCGGAAAAGAAGCTCGTGAACTCGATCAAGACCAATGAGACCCAATCTCGGAACACAGCGCCAGAGACTGTGATAGAAAGTGTTGCAGCAGAGGGGAATGTTGTTGAAGAGGTAGTTGAAGAGGTCGCAGTTGAAGAGGGTGCGGTGGAAGAAACTGCAGTGGCCGAGCCGGAGGTGGAGGAGATGACTGTGGACTTGCTGAGCACCAAGGATGCGGACGTGATTTTCTGACCCATTTGAACGGTGCTCCATACATTCTTATACCATCATACTTGGCAATGCGATTAATGTACCATATAATGGCAAGGCTTGTTGTTTCACTCCAGCACTTTAGTAGATCCTACTTGGCATCAACTGGTCATGGCGCATATCATGTGCGGAGCGTCGCATAGATACATGGTAGTTTTATGAAGTGCAGTGATGAAAACAAAGCGAGGAGTGGCAGGCAGTTTACTTGTTGAATGTAAGTCAAGTACACAATTGTGTGAAAGGGGATGACATACGTCGACCATCTCCACGTCATCGGATTTTTCGGTCTTCTTTCTGTCCTTGCGGTCCAAGATTGCTCGCCTGTACGAAAGTTCGGATAACGGAGCTGAAAGCAGTTCAGTCCGGGTCGACACACCTGTCTTTGTCGAGCTTGATGGTAAGGATGACAACCTTGGAGGGGTGGATGCCGATAGGCACCGCTGCGCCATTCGACTTGTCGCGTTGTACGCGGTCGACGTGAATAACCCATTTCTTGCGGTATACTTGAGTGACCTTTCCTTCCCGACCCTTGTACTTCCCGCGCACAATCCTGACTTCGTCGTCCTTACGGATAGGCAGTGATCGCGTCTAAATGTAAACAAAGCGCGGTGAGATTGGGGAGAATAAAGACTGCCCCAGATGTCCACTTACGTTGTATTTTCCCCGTAGTTCCTTCGAGAGAGGTGAAGACATGATTTTGCGGCGGACGGACGAAGGGGCACTGAAGTGCGCCTTGCGGGCCTTGCGCCGCGAGGAGGAAACGTCTGTAGATGATGACGATAAGTATCTCGTTGTGTCTCTTATCGAAGTGACCCGTCGATCCATCTGAACTATACTCTTCCCATCCAGCGTATCGTTTAACAAGAGACAAAAGTCTCGTACGGAAAGTGGATTGGAGTGATAGCAGCAACGACTAGGACTGAACTGACCGGGGTTGTACTTCATCTTGATCTTGAGGACGTCGGTGACGGTGTCGGCGGGCTCGCAGTGTGGATGTGTGGGACGAGTTGTTTGGTCCAAAGTTTGTACCTCGGTGTTTGCCGAGTTGTCCCCCTTACAGCCAGTGAGATGGAACCAACGTCATATCAGTAGCAGGCATGTCTGCTGACAAGGTACGCCCGACCAAACTGAAGTTTAAAGGGGAGAAGATAAAGAAGAAACGGAAGAGAGACGACGAGGAGGGCAGCTCTAGCAAACAGAGACGCGTCGAAGAGGAGGAGGCTCCCGACACCTGGGTCATGCCTGAAACTCCTGCAGAAATACGCGGTCCTACATTCATACTGCACCCCTCGGATCCCTCGCCTATCTCCGTAAACTTTGACTCGACACGAAACAAGATTATCTTACACCCCCTTGATAAAGAAGGGTCTTCCGACTCAGCCTCATTGCTCGATCGCGAGCCAACCGAGGTCGCACAAGTGTGGGTTACGACGCGTGTCGCTGGTTCGCCTACCATCAATCTCCGAACGGGCACTGGGGAGGGGAAGTTTTTATCCTGTGACAAGCATGGCATCGTCTCAGCAAACAGGGAAGCTCGAGGCCCAGAAGAGGAGTGGACCCCGGTGGTTTTGTCCGACGGCATGGTTGCATTCATGAACGTATATGAAAGCTACCTCAGCGTGGACGAGGTCGCGGGTGGTGCTTTACAATTACGGGGAGACTCTGAAGAAGTTGGCTTCAGAGAGCGCTTTTGGATAAAAATCCAGAGCAGGTACAAGAAAGAAGTCCACGAAGAGAAGAAGAAGCGAGAGGCCGGGTCGGAGATGACTATCATCGATGAGGCGAGTGTCAAGTATGTCTTTCTTTTTTCGGTGGCTTTCCCGAGAAAATGTCAAACGTTATTGCATCTTAGCCGCCTGCATCAGGCGTGGGGCGCAGGACGGTCTGTCACGTCGAAAGGAGACAAGAAAGAGGTAAGCCTGGATTGATTTATGCACCACGCGGAAGGATGATACTGCTACACAGTTGAAACGTGCTCAGAAAGAAGGTCGCCTGGCCGAGGCACTGTTGGATCGTAGATCAAAGCTCAAAAGGCACGTTTTCCATTGCCCAATGACCTATTGGCTTAACACGTTCACAGTGATCGATTCTGCTGAACCATGGATGGTTTATCTGTACACGTACACCGTATTTTGTCTCGTGTGTCGTATCGATTGAACTCGTGCCCTCTGGATTGACAAGGGTGTTTCCTCAAGCAAATTTCAGAGTCCTTGAACCCGGACGGGAAATCCTCAACGATGGACAAACAACTGTACTGATAGATAAAAGAAGTCCTGGCTTTCATGATTCACCCCCAGACAAGAACTATGATGACCACCAACGCCTCTTGTGTTGTGGAAATGCCCGAGGATCGCATTGACTACGTCCGATCACTCTTCCTAGAGACCGGGATGTCTGCAAGAGAGTTTCGTATCTTCACAGTACGTTTCTAAATTCCCAGTCGTTGATGCTAAGTGCAGCCTTTCTGGTTGCAGGGCGTTGTAAGGTCTAAAGCAATGAAAAATCTGGATACTTCTGGTTTTGTCCCTGTCGAGGAGCAGAGCCCCGTTGCGTTCCGGCGGTTCCTGAAGGAGGTTGGTGATCAATCATCATTCATAGTTGATCACCAACGTGATTCGCGCGCAAGGTAAAGATACGCGACCCCACAATTACACCAAGATATCCGTACTTGTGGCCTGTGCTGGCCTATCTTGAGTTATATCTGGAAGGGAGACGTCGAAATTTTTCTCGTCGTTGCTCTGATCCGACAAAACGACGCCTTCTGGCCACTTTACTCAGGCGCCGGTTTTCCGTGCCAATATGGATACGGTTTGCCCATTCCGTGTGTTTCTTGTTGGATTGCAGAGAAGGGTATGGTTGATCTGGCTATATAGGAAAGAACGGGCAGATCTCTCCAAGAAATATCGGAAGTGGACCCTGCCACACTCGTAAGCTTCCAGGATATCCTGTACATTTGTTGATTGACGACATGCGAAGCGGTGGGTATCACGTGTCACCTCTTGGAGGACGAACCGCCAGCAGTCTGTGGCGAGCAGGAGGTACAAGAGAGAGTCTATGGTAACGGAGGCCGATGAGAAGTCCCCACAGCCCGTCGACACTAGTGCTGCTAGCCTCCTCAACACGTTCACCGCTCCCGTCAGCTTCTTGCGGTCATTGGGTCCCTCCATCGAGGGTGTTTGTGCCCGCATTTTCAGAGGGTAAATGTTTGGGTGGCGAAAATTTGCGAAGATGCTTGTACGAGTTGCCTATCGTCTTCCCCATTAAGAGCGGATTGCAAAGTCGTACTTTTCCATGTTGTACCTTGTTTACCAAAGCCGTCAGTTGCCAACAAAACCAAACAACCACGCCAATTGACATCCAAACTGCTGCATTTGACCCAAGTCTTTTGTCTAGTCTCATCATATGGACAGCCATACCTCGGACGAGACTGTGATTGCAGCCACGCCTGAAGTTTCGCCGCTTGTCGGTAGTCTCTCCGCTGCCAACCTTGGATTACTTTCTCTCGCAATCGCTTTATTCCTCTTCATTGGTCCGTTTCTCGAGTACATCCGATTCCGCGCGAAGCTAACTCGGGCCTAGTCATATCATATACTCGGGGGAATTCGAAATCCAGAGGCAATGCACTACTGTTAATTGGACCTCCCGACTCCGGCAAAACTGCCATATTGTCGAATGTCAGTTCACCATGTGTCTCCTAAAAATGGTACATTCCTGATGATGGAAAAGATCAGCTAGCATACAATCAAACATTGCCGTCGCATACATCATTGCAGACAAATTCGGCCCAAATGGCGGTGTCACCCAACAAGACGTTGCAAGTAATTGATGTACCTGGACACCCGCGGATTAGGGACCAGTTTCGGGAACACCTTAAGGATGCTAAAGTTGTCGCTTTCGTAGTGGACTGCAGCACGATTTCACGCAATGGTTCTGTCGTCGCCGAGTATGTGCTCTCTCCATTTACTCAGTCTTCAGGGGTTGACATGTTCCTGACCGCCGCTACTAGACACTTGCATTGTGTTTTACATGCAATCGCATCGCTCCCGCCGACACAGTCTACGCCAACACTGCTCATTCTCGCACACAAGACGGATCTTCTCAAAGTCGGTGCCTCGTCCAACTCGGCAAGCGAGGTCGCTATTAGCCGAGTTCGCACTATTCTGGAGCGTGAACTCGAGAAGAGGAGGGCTGCGCAGTCGGGGGGTGTCGGGGTGGAGAGTCTCGGAGAAGGGGAAGAAACAGAGATGGGTGGTCTGGAATGCAGTGGTGCGGCAGGCGGCACGTTCAAATTCAGCGAGTGGGAGGGGGGGAACGTCGAAATTGTCTCGAGCTGGGTGAAAGTCGAAGAGGCCAAGGAGGAGTCGAGCAGCGACGGGTTGAGCGACTTGAAGGGTTGGTTGCAAACACGACCAAACACGCGTGTCGTATAAATGTCTCCAGCATGTCTTTTTGTTTCCATTCCAACGCAGCCTTGTAGACAGTGCCCGTTCGATCCACCCCAGGAAGTGCGCGGCGATTCGGTCATGCGGAGAGGGAGGTCGGCGAGGATTATGAGCACACGCACCTGCTCTTCACGACGGTGCAGTGAGCGTCAGACCTCTCCTACACCGGAGACCTGAAATTTGTTGTAGTTGCTAGAAATACAAGGTTGTGTGTGACGTGACATGTTTGGCGCACAGGTGTCACGTCACCCTACCGCTAGGGCATTCGGACTTAGAGTTGATTTGACGTGTCCTTCATTCTCATTCCTCGACCACCATGTTCATCATCAACTGGTTTTGGGACGTTCTCGCCCAGCTCGGTATGCCCCTCAACCAACCACTCCCGCGGCCACCCTCACTCAGACTGTCACCCAGGACTGTTGCACAAGAACGCTAAAATCCTCTTCCTTGGTCTGGATAATGCCGGAAAGACTGTTGGTATCCAGCGCTCGTGCCCCACTCACGGTATACCTAACCGTCCCGTTCGCAGACCCTTTTGCACATGCTCAAGAATGACAGACTGGCGACTCTGCAGCCCACACTCCACCCTAGTAAGCACCGTCACCGCTTGTGTACCTTCCAACTTTGATGTATCCCTGTTAGCTTCCGAGGAACTAGCCATTGGCAACGTCAAATTCACAACCTACGATCTCGGAGGACACCAACAGGGTACGTAATCCAATCTCATTTTCTGTTCTTTTCGCCATCACGTACTGTGTTATGCATGCTCCACATAGCCCGCCGCCTTTGGCGCGACTACTTCCCCGAAGTCGACGGTATTGTCTTCCTGGTCGACTCTGCCGACTACGAACGCTTCGCCGAATCAAAGGCCGAGCTCGACGCGTTGCTCTCCATCGAGGAACTCGCAAAGGTTCCCTTCCTTGTTCTCGGCAACAAGATCGATGCACTTGGTGCTGTCAGCGAGGAGGAACTCAGACATCACCTTGGACTCTACCAAACGACTGGCAAGGTTGGTTTCATCTCACTCATCTTGGTGAGGTAAAGTAGGGATTAATTTGGACAACGTCAGGGCAAGGTACCGCTGAACGACATCCGGCCGATTGAGCTGTTCATGTGTTCGGTTGTCCAAAGGCAGGGTTACGGTGAAGGTGCGTCTTCTTGGTGTCGAACACCGTCTTGCTTGTTGACACGACGTCTTAGGATTCCGGTGGATTTCTCAATACGTATGTCTCTTCCTGTTTCCTACAACGTCGTACTCACGTGTTTGCTAGATATGATGTTAAGGCCGATTCGAGAGTGACCCTGATATTACGCTACCTGCCCATGTTCTCGTCTTGCGCACTTTCCTTGAGAGACATGCACCAGCTCCGTCCAATTCATGCTTTCGTTGCGCTGGACTACTTCCACACGAGCATGTAACTCCTAGATTTCTATTTAATAACAGGTTGGTGTCGTGATGAATCATTCCCGGAACACAATAGACGTGTAAGCGAATTGATGCGCGTGGCCTCCAGAGACTATTGTCTTGCTGCCATAGCATAACCCTCCATGATGTTCCCAAGCACCCATGCATGTCCACCAACGTAGAGCAAGCTCCTCAACCAAAGACTGAGGAATACGTCTTCTCCCAAGAACTCGAGCTTGTACGCTTCGGCAAGCCAGATCGCCTGTGCACCAACCCAGACGACGACACTGCACCACAAGAACCGTACACGAGGGGCTAAAAGGGGTAGAAAGAGCGTGTACCACAAAAAGTACTGCGAGGTGCACACCCGGTTGAACAACACAAAGGCAAATGTCTGCACGAACCACGCAAACGGGAGATCTTGGGTGCGTCGACCCAATAAAAGACCCGTGCAGAGGGACAGGGAGAGCTGTGGAACGAGGCTCGTGAGCGGCGAACGAAGGAGTCGCCGGGCGAGGGAAAGAGCATGGTCGTCGAGCGAGTCTGATTGACCGGGGTAGGTGAGATACGTGAGGTAAAAGTACGGGGAAAAGTTATGCCGATGATCGAGGCGGTCTGCATGATACAGATAAGCTTCGTACAAGAACGGGTATCCCCATCTGCGAAAACGTATCCGGTCCCTCAGCGGTGAGCGGTGTGTTTGGGCGCAAGGATACGAAAGAGGAGAGGGACGTACATGACGTAGCCGAATGTGCCAAGGAGAAAGAACGTACCGGCGCTAAGGATCGCAAAACGAAGCGTCCGCGCGCACACCAACGATTTGACAAGGTTGAATCCCCACCCGGACGTCGGTCGTGTTTGGGCAGCAATGGCCGTTACACAGCTCACGCCGTAAATGACAGGATAGATTTTCCAATGGGTGCTGATGCCCAGCATCACGGCGGCAGCGTCCCATCGGTGATGGAGCGCATAGTACAACGTGAGGAGGACGAGGGTGCAGAGGATGGATTCGGAGGATCCACGCGTGGAGATGCTGAATACGAGTGGGTTCAGTAGGTGTGTTGCAGCGAGGAATGCGGCCCATCCTTTTGCATCGGCAGTGGGTGTATTTTCTGTATCCCTCCTTTCGCGTTGTACGTCGCGCGACTTCGTGTCATCGCTGGCAGGTGCCCGTGTTGGCCGCGAGAGGATGGAGGTCACGAGCAGCCGATATATGAGCACCCCGTTGATGAGGTCGCAAGTCGCAAAGAGATACTTTCCAAAAGACGCGTGAACGAGTTCGTTTGGGAGTAAGAGGACAGCCAGCAGAGGCGTGTAGCGGTATGTGTCGCGATTGTATGGGCTGGGAGCCGTGGCGTGCAGGTCAACAACACGAACCAGGATGCGAACAAAGATAGCCTACTTTCCAGCATTCAGGCTTAACTTGCTTGTCAATGGGCCTCGAGCGACGTTGTCCTTCCTTGGATGGAAAAGGAATCGTGCCGCATCACTAAAGACGCGATAGTCGACGTCGGTATACTTTACGACGGAGCGAGCGTCATGCCACTCGCTGTAGAGAATGAGACCGACTCTCAAGAGGGCGGATACGATTAACAGCGTCCAAAAGGGAGGAACATACTTCTGGCGGTCGCGGAAGTCGCAGCACAGAAATCTCATCGTTGCGTTCCTTGACAGGAAAAGTCCGACGGACCACTTAAGGCCACAGTTCCCTCATGCGCCATCGTAACCCACACAGTGAGTAATCCAAGGCAGTGACATTCTTCCGGACTACCGTGTTACAATTCGTTTGCCTGAGTATGACAAATAACTAAGACCTACATGTGTATCTAGCTAAGATGATACAAACAGTGATCGTAATTTCCACCCTGGTTGGCACCCCACCATGTAGGAAAGAGATGAGTAGTGCCTACTGCGCCTTGGACAGCGAAGGATAGGATGAACACCATCACCTGAGTGCCACCGTCCAGGGCTGCCATGTCATTTATGAGTGACCGTGCTCAGGAAAATACTGAAAAGGGGCTCACCTGCACCGACGAGATAGTTGTATTTCTGGAACCAGCGAGGGTACCGCGTTCTGATCCACCACTGAGAGATGAACGCAATGATGAAGTAGGATAGGAGCATGGCGTTGATGCCCGTGCCAAGACACCCGATGAACGCGCTGGATGAAGGGGCATAAGCTGAGTCTGCCATGTGGAACTTGGGCACATACCAGATAATAGGTGTGTAGAAGTAGTCAGCACGGAGGTTGGGCCAATAGCGATGGACGAGCCAGAATGGCACCGGCGCAACAAGCCCAACTAGATACGACCACGAGACCCACTGGTACCTCATACCGACAGAAAACAGCTCGTGACTAAGGCCACCCCATGCAATAGCTTGAGAATTGTATTGCTGAGGTTGCTGGCCGGACCAGATATTCGTTCCTTGAACAGAAAGTAGGATCTCCCGCTGGCTGTCGATGATAGAGTTCATCAATACTACAAGCAAGTGTAAGAATCTCCCGAAGGTGAGTTACACACTCTCACCGTAGTTCAAGACGGCGCCAAGCAGAGTACCAATGATCTGGGCAGTGAAAGAAGCTCGCGGAGGAAGCTTGGCATCTGTTGAGATACATCAATCTTTGTTATTGGCAGCATTGGCCTGAAGGCCTACACTGGCCGATCTTGAGATCGCGAAGCAGCGAAGTTGCTTGTGAGACAGTGTCTGAAAACAATGTCAGTCAACCAATGCTTCCTAAGTCCATAGGAGGGAACTTACTGTAACCATACAGAACGAAGTACATGTTGGCCATCGGCTTGCCAGGATGCAAGTATCCTGCGATCATCTGTACGAAAGTTTCTATTCACAACATTAGTTGTCTGGAGTGACCTTGATTGTGACGGGAGACCCACGAATCGAGATATCGATACCCGTAATGGCATACAATGCTCCAAGGAAAACGATTGATGTGATCGCCAGGAGCACGGATATGACGAGGCCCCACCATGGTAACGTGGTGTCGCTCTGGTAGATGACCACCAAAGCCACTGCGAACGATACCGCAAAAGTAGCACAGTACCAGCTATTCGGGGCATCAGGGTACTGGAACATGGAATCATTCGATGTCTGTTATTGGAATCACAGAAGTCCCGACGCTCACCTTGAGCATTTGAACATAGTGGGGGTCCATATCCTCATCTCCCCCGGGCTGTTCCCGCATGCCATCGTCCATCCAGAACCTCCAGTTGATGTTCTGCCACCTAAAATCTCGCCACAGCTTGCGAAGGTTGGCGGGAGCCATCCAGCTCCAGACACTGCGCAGGTCGTCACGGTTCCATAGCAGTAAGTGGGTGAAAGTAGCTGCCAGTGCCATGTTTATGCCAAGGAGATACACGACCCAGGTTCCAGCGTAGTATGGCAACCCTTGTTCCGCGAGGAGAGTGGGATCAACCTCATAATTCGAATTCAGGATCTGCAATTGGTCGTACACGGTACCATTCTCATAGAACAGGAGTTGAGAGAGCTTCAAATTGAAATTAGTGCGGTTCCGAGTGCACAATATGTGCACACGTACGAAAGGGAAGTCCTGGGACTCCCAGATGTTGTTGTAAAAGATGGCGACGAAAACGATGCTAACAGGGGCACATTAGATAAGGTTGATGGAGCATTCATTACACACACATGCATAAGATGTACGCGATGAAGCCTGAAAGCTGTTGTCTAGTTGACCACAGCCATCGATGACATAGTCTGGCTTCAACCTACCTGGGCCTTCAAGGGAATCACCATCGGGTTGAATACACTGGCAATGTACTATGAGTGTGAAGCCAGTTATTGTAGCGTGACGTCAGTCCCGTGCGAAAACCAACCTGCCAGTCGAAGCAGATGGAGAGAAGACCGAGCCCCTCATTACCGTTACTTCCGCCGAAAACTCGGGACACGGTTGCGTTCTTCGGAGAAGCAAGGCAGATGATTGAGAAGCCGGTGAGAAGGGGAAATATCCACTGCGGGAAGAGTTCCCAAATGAAGATCCTGCGGATTCCGAGGTAAGCCACCAATCAGAATACTACAACGGAGTGCGACCTACGCTCCGAAGACAAGGTAGAATACCTGGAGCCTACGGCGAGCGCTCGTGCCATCGCGGAAGAATGCATCAAACATAGATATCAGCGGAAGTACGACAGGGTAAAGCATCTTTGAGGGATACAGTAGAGTCGCTTGTTCGTCGCAGTGCATCATCAGAGGTCATTTTACCTAACCGCACATGGCAAACTTACATCTCAGTACACCACCGATGCCGTAGCCAAGGAGCTGACTGGAAAACAACAAGAAGATCGAAGTTGCAGTGTTGGGGGTGATGTTGTAATACAGGCGCTGAACGGCAAGAACCTCTGTCGCAAGGGCCGAGTTTGATGCTGCACTAGCCATGATGATGATGAACGCATTTTCCTTTTTGTTGAAAGGATGCTGGAGAAGGGTGAGACAGGGGATGAGGGAGCGATTGAAGCTTACGGGATTTAAGTACCGAAAAAGGCCCCGGCGAGGGATGAACGTTTCCATCGCAAATCCGAGAATGTAGGAGACGATGGCAAGAAACATCAAGGACATGGAGATGGTTTGCTAGTGATGATGAAATAAGATCTAGAGAACAGATGTGGAATTTACGATGAACCTTACAGGTTTGAAGTAATAGATCTCGGCTATTATATATCATGAGCAGACATAAAGACTGAAAGAGATATGACCATACCCAAGGAACCACCAAAGGCAGAGAGACCAAGCCCGAGGAAGAAGGAACGGAAGGTCCAGGGATTGAGAGAAGGATCATCGTCGACAAAGATGACGCGCGTTACAATTTCACGTTCGCTGTGCAGGACAACATCTGAGGTATCATCGATGGGTAGTTTTGATGCCGTCTCGACGTCTGTCGGCTTTCCATCATTTTCAAAGAGTTTTTCATCACTGATACCGAGTATCACATTGATCGTGGTGAAACGTCCGTCGGGGTGGACGCCACAAACTTGATTGTCCATGGGTGGAGACCTTAGTTAGAGGGTACTGTGAGGTAGTCATTGGGAGGGTTTAGCTTAAGTATCTTGATACCGCGAGATGATCGGAGTACGATTGCGAGATAACGTGCTATGGATATTGAGTCATCAATGTCGGTAAGAACATATGGGTGCACCTGAACCATCTGAATCAGGCCACCTATCCGCGTGAGTTGCCTATAATGAAGTTTGCAGTTGCGATCCGACAAACACTTGCCTGAATCAATCTCTTGGATATTCCCAGGCAATCCGAAACACTTCAGGCTAAATTAACTGCGAACTTGACGCGGTAATTTAGAAAAAGTTTCAGCCGCTATTTCGGATACCAGCCAGCAACGGGCTCCTTCGGTGCCCGCGGCACGTGTGGATGGTGCGGCGGGCTGTGACATACAGTGACATGACGGCTTGGGAGGCCACAATAAGACAAGACGCGTGTTTTGGAGTAAAGGACCGCCAACTGTATGTCTCACGAGCGTCTGAGAAGGGATGACATGCCAGCCGTCGACACTGCGAATTATACAGACAGACAAACCTAACTCACTTCCGGCGTTCGAGGTAAACCTCCTTGTCAATGGACGACGTTGTCCAGGCTTGGACGAAAAGGAATCGTGGCCCGTCATGGACGACAGGATAGTCAATCTCAGCATCATACTTCATGATTTGAAGCAGGTATGATGCCAAAGGATGAGACCGACTCTCAAGAATGCGAATACGATGGCAACAGTGCCAACAAGGGAAGCAGTATTTCTGTTCATCATGGAAGTTGCAACACAGAAGCATGGCCCATCCCTGCATTTCCTTAGGTGCTGTGTAGAGTAGGTGTCCTCTTGGTGGGACGAATAAATATATATGGTAGTCCCGCAGAGGTCAGGCGAACGGTGATGGCCGTCCGTGTGAAAGGTACTATCTTATCTAATACATGAGCCTTGATCTTTAGAGCCCAGACAGGAGGTGCAACCCGGGTGAGGTTTTCAGGAAAACCCAACATTGTGTAAGCTTCCCTCTTCTGTAAGTTGAAGTGGAGCCTAGAATAGACCAATCCACTGGAGCATATGACTGATATTGAAGATCATTCTAATCAAACATCAAGATGCTTGATGGCAACAAAGAAAGTGCTGTATCTCAGATTGATTCTGGCTTTCAGGATGATGAGGATGAGGATACTAACAACCTATTTCATCTAATCCTCCTCCAGAACCAACAGATGGGACATATCCTAATGAAAGCCATTTGTCTTGTTGCAGATGCAGTTACTGCAGCTGCTGAAAGAGCACCATGCATCTCTTACCATATGTCCATATT